>VMOF01000111.1:69624845-69656876 GCA_011764245.1 Trialeurodes vaporariorum
GCCAATGATTGCGCAACACCCACCGAAGACGGTTTCTCACTAATCACAGCTTCGTGGAGGTTTTCAAGAGAGAAAAAAAAGGGAAAAAGAAGGGGGAAGAAACAAAAGGGGAAAAAAGGAAAGAAAAAAAAAGTGTTAGCGCTAGAGGTGCTTAAAACTTGTGTTCAACTTTTGAACTTTATTCGATGAGAAAGATTCCACCTGTAATTTTCCCCCGAAGGAGGCTTTGCCTATTGGCACTACGTTTCAGTAAGTTTTTGAGTAGGTACTAAGTCCTGCTAATTGCGCGGCATTTTCACAGTCTACGAGGGGAGGGCCGAAGCTACGCGATGACTCTATCTGCATGCCCGATATCGAATTGCGTGCTTGCGGAATGAAGGCACTCGGTTATTGCTGCCGTGTTGCCGAATTCGGCATGAAATTCGGAAATTTAACATCGAGTTGAACATTGAACAGGGAATATTGGAGGAAACGCTGGAAAACGCCAACACTGCGTTTCCGTGACCTAATTCCCTGCACCTGCCTGTGAACTGTGAGTACACACGACATTGCTCGAAACCGTTCCCTTTTAGTTTTCCCAGCTACTTAGTTGTTGGCGCAATTTCATTTTTTTTAGAGCATGAGTGTCATGCTCTATTGAAATCGTTTCTACAAGGTCAATAATGCTTTTCTTATAGGAACGGCATGGTTCGGGGGTCCGCTCGGGGGAACGCTTGGTTTCAGTATCGAGAACGGGTCCTCGAGGACCGATTGACCCATGTGATTCCGCCAATCCGGTGCCCTCCCAATTTGTCGCTTTTTCTTTGTGGCGGGAGTTTTTGGCCAAGATTGAGGTTAAGCATTTTTGGGAATGTAATTACGTTACTAATTTGGATCAGACTTCAACGAAATCTTCTGTATGAGATATTGGGGTTTTATATCAGAGGATTGTGTCCATGTTTCGTGTATCTGCGATTTAAAATGCATTTAGATGATTTCAAATTTCCAATCTGTTATTGTTGATGTTTCGGTCCGCTAAAAGAGTTCGTTTGGGGAACGCGATCGGCGTTGCGTTTTAAGGTGAATCTCATCAGCGACCTGTAGTAAGATTCTCATCCGCTAGATAACGTCACTGTTCCGCGGTCCAGAAACCATGCTTTTCCGCCTTTAATCGTTAATTGCGAGAGCTAGAGTTAACTTTTCGAAAATGTAAGAACGTTGCGTTCTAGATCAAATCCTAAGGAAAATTTAAGACCATCCGAGCCATGGACGAAGATATAACTAAGGACTGCTGACTCCTATCTCCGCCCGTGTTAAAACTGTTAGCGGGTTTTCGAGCGCGACCGCAGCGCTCCAAGCAGCAATAAGAGTCAACTAAAAGCGAACCGCTGCAGCGGTGGCCGCCGGCTCCCTTTCTCCCATGCCTTCCCGCAAATGTATACCGTGTAGGTAATTTGAATCACGATTGAACGAAGGGAACAAATGATCAGCGAATTAAAAGGAAGCAAAATCCGCTAAAAAGCAAACGTCTGGAGTATTTCTTGAAAGATTCCTGAATTGTCGAAAATGATTAATCAAGGACTGAAATACTATACATCACAGTTAACCTCAAAACGGAATCAAACAAGAAAGAGTACATAGACATTTGTTTATTAGTAGAGATCAGGCGACTCTTTTAATTTGCTGATGATTTCTGTTACCTTGTCCAAAGTTGATTCTGAATTTCCCTTGCTTTCGATCTTCCATTGAGATACTGAGTTATCTGATCCTCTTGGGTCGCCGACAACAGTTGACAGCCATGCCATAACAGACCAACTCCAACAACGGTTTTAGCAGTAGCACAGCATGTGAGCATGGACACATCGCCAGGATCGCTCACTTGAAAGAGTAGTTCAGCTGACCGCTGCTTGGAGCGCTGGGGTCGAGAGCAAAACAGGACTAACAACAGTCGGCAGTCCTTAGTTATATCTTCGTCCATGGTTTTGCGACGACCTCCCGTCCCCTTTGCCCTCACCACGAACTACTGCACCTATGCCTACAACAGTTGCTTGCCGCGTTGTGCAGATTGCATGAATGATGTGTGTCCATTACAGTGACTGGATAAACCACAGTGCGGTCATTTTGGTCGTCTTTCTGATTGGTCGGATTCCTTACATCGCGAATTTGAGCATTTAGAAGTATTTTAACAGTTTTATAGGGTTCTCGTAGGCAAGTTAGACACGACAGAAGTTCTTCTGTCAAATTTGAAACATATTGGTTCGCAAAATCAAGAGAAATCAAGGATTCCCCGTAACTGACCCCCCGCAGATGCGCACCCAACTTAACACGGGCGATAGGGAGGAAGTGCTTTCCTGAGTCACTAGTAAAAAATATCGCAACCCCCCGCCCTAAAAATGGTTTATACATAGCATTAATGACTATTTTCAGACGGGGGTAGAGAAAATTTCATTCCGAAACCCAGGAACAATCCTACTCCCCATGCTGCCCATGCTGAAGTGGGTGCACTATTGAGGGGTGGAGGGCAAATGGCCGCACTGTGGTTATCCAGTCACTGTAGTGTCCATCTACTTCATCCCAATTTCACAGCCATCACGGATGCCGCGCCCGCCACGGGTCTTCTACCTGGTTTTATGCGACATCGGTCATCGTGGCCCAGTGTTACATGGTAATCAGCGGCGGATTCGGGAAAGGCACGCCCCCCCCCCCAACTCACGGTAGCCTTTGCCTTTTTTCAACAGAAAAAATCCCATAATTCCTCTCTGCAAATTTGAAAATTCATAGGCGTGAAGCCGCCCCCCCCCCCCTAAAAGAATTTTCTGGATCCGCCATTGGTAGTAATTTTTGCGGCACACTACGCCGGATTCCCGTGCGCTTTCCCACACTTACCTTTCTCCCTTATCTGTCAATGGGCGCTCCCCGAGGGGCGACGCGGCGGCCCCCCCTAATTCAGAAAAATCAAAACTTTACAATAAAAAAGAATCGGAACATTCGAAGATCAAATAATAACGAAAGGAGTAAGAGTTAACAAACTTTATTCTTAGTTTACTTTACAATTTTAATTAGGGGCGTAATTTAGGGGGGGGCAGGGCGGGAAGTAGCCCCCCCCCCCAAGCAGTGGTGCCCAACCACCCTTGCCACTATACAGCTCGCCCCCCAGTTTCAGGATTCCTCTCCCCCCAGATCTAGACCTCCCCTGATTTTTACCCCACCCCTCCTGATTCAGACGACATCATCCTTCCCGCCCGTCATCTCCCTCGCCGAAAGAAGTTTTAAAATCTACTAGTATGAACGAGTCTACATTGGCAACTACCGTTGGCAACGAGAATTTTGCGAACTTCCTTGAAAATTCAGAATCCTCTGGTCGATAATTACATGATTAGAGAATGTATAGGCAAGAGTTTGGTTTTGTTAATTTAAATAGGTAACTTTAGAATTCATCAGGACAATGAAAATAAGAAGGAATAGTTGTACTTAGCTTTTTACTATTTCTATCATCTGATGCTGTCACTTTATTCATAATATCAAACACTTCAAAAATAGAATTACTTTTGATACAACTACATGCTACAATCACTTACATTTCTACCATTTGGAAGGATAATTGATTTATTTTCTATTTGGGGCGGAAGTGGGGGGGGGGGGGTTCTCTAGACTTGCCCGTCTCTAAGTGAAGTCCCCTAGACCTTCCATTGACATTCAAAAAGTTGCCCCTCGGGCAATTGTTGCGGGTGCCCATGTCTTTGTCCATGGTCTCTGAACCAGAAATTGAACGTTCTTCGGTCTGTGGTTGCCTTCTTTTCTCATAAGTTTAGACACGGCCACCCTGTAAACCCCACAACAAGTTAAAAGTCCGCAATCCGCACCCTCGACCCGCAGCCACTATCAAAAGTAAATTGCCGGTTGACTTGCAGGTACTCTCCTCCTCCTCCCCAACTTAGATTAGACACAAATATAAAATTAAAAAAAAAAAAAAAAAAAAAAGTGAAAAAATAATGTATGCCCCAGCAAAGGGCCCCTCCACAGTTTTCCAAGAGAGGGAGCGACCCCTTGCCAGCGTAACTCCGAAAAAATAATTCCAACTGGGGTCCAAGTAACTCAAGTAAGGTCTCAAAATGAAATCAGATGGATCCAAATTTTAACGGCGAGTACCGGTAAGCTTACTCTTTTGATCGGTCCAAACCGGATTGCGATACATCGATTTACTCTCGAGATATCGATTTTTCAAAGGCGCGCGGTATAGGGTCAGAAATCTAAGATTCTCTAAAATCCGCGAATTTCGACTCTCATGGACTAGCATGGCATGCGCCGTGAGAAGTCATATGTGAGTTTTTGAGTTCACATGAAGTTCATTAAGGGCTCTGACAAATGTCGGACCGATAAAGTCTATATCGGGGGGGGGGGGGGCGTGGCCCCAACTCCAGCGTAAGTCTCACGTACAATGTCTCACTGCGGCGCGGGAGGTCCCATAAGATCCGTTTAAAACTTGGATGGATCTGAATTTTTTTCAAGAATTATCTAAAAGCTGAAGCTACCGCCCAATCCAAACCCAGTGCGCAATCCATCGATTCGTTCTAGAGATATCGATTTTCAAAAGGCGCGCGGTCTTGTCAGATCGACCTTAGAGGGGCGCTGGAGGCTGGAAAAGGCGAATTTCGTCTCTCACGAACAGTCGTGTGCCGTATTATATCGGTTCCGCTTCTTTTCGGGTCCCAATGATGTCCCGAGAGGGCCCAATGCAGTTTCGAGCCAAAAAATATCATCTTAGGGGGGAATACTCCCCGTTTAGCGTAACTCTGACAAGAAATGTCTAACTGCGGCCGCGAGAGGTCCTGTAAGGTCATTAAATAAACTCGGATGGATCTGAAATTTTCGAGGTTGTCAGTCACAAGCAAGCGCTTTCGACCGGTGCAAACCGAATTGCAATACATCGATTCACTATCGAGATATCGATTTTTCAAAGGCGCACGGTCTTGTCAGATCGAACATTGAAATAAGCTGTGGATACTCTGTATCCGCGAATTCGTCTCTCATGGACCGTTTAAGCTCCCTTAAAAATCGAATGAGCTTTTTTCAAGTTATATACGTTCCTTAAGGGCCTTGATGAGTGTCGGATGACATTTGATCAATATTAACATTCATTTTTTAATCTGAGACAAAAGAGCTGAAACCATAAAGACGAAGAATTTCCATCGTGATGACTTTGGTCAAGCGAGGAAAATTCTATAGAAGTCCCAAATAACTAGACTAGACTTTCGGCTTGCTAGGATTGGTATTAAGAATTTCCTTCTGATGACTTTGGTTCAGGCGAGAGAAATCTAAAAAAGTCCCAAACATAACTAAATAGACTTTGCGGCTTGCTAGGATTGGTATTGCGTCATCCGATTTTAAAGGAACTATCACTATCGAAATCGATTTTCAAAACCACAGTATTCACCTCGCCTCGTGAACAAGTGTTTCAACACGCTATAAGTAAATTTTCATTCCCACTTTGACCTATCAAGTTATTTTTACAGCGATCACTGTTATACAAACACAAATGCAGCGTTGCGATTGAATTTGTCGCAGTTTTGTACTATCAATATGGAACTCCACACTTACAATCATTTACGGCCGACACTCATGCTCTCTTTGCTAAACTGTTCCAGTGTTGCAAGTTCCAACTTGTTTTCTTTTTAAGCGGAGATACGGCATGCCTCTTACTTAAATACATAAAAAACCTGACGTTTTAGGCAATTTTTATTCTTATGCAATTGCGATGCTTTAGTCCCAAAAATATCAAATTGGCGTTCTGAAGGGCTCCTGTGCCTGTGGCAGTGGCGGATCCAGAAAATTTTCTGGGGGGGGGGGCACGCCTGTGAAATTTTGAAATTTGAAGCGTTGGTGGAAGCAATTTCGGGCTATTCTCTATAGAAAAAAGGCAAAATTTGAGGCTTCTGGGGGGGGGGGGGGCACGTGCCCCTGTGCCCCACGTGGATCCGCCACTGCCTGTGTGTGTGTTTATTTTCACCAACGAGCTTTACCTTTAGAGTGGCAGCGGATTGGTCCACCTTGTGCCACACAGGGTAGAAGGAATCCTGGGAAAAAGCGCGAATTTGGACGGCCGATTCCAAGGTTTTAGGTTAAATTTTGTAGGTAGGTCGTTCCGGCGATGCCCGAATTCGATTTTTACGCTTTAACGACATAGATGTCGCCCTCTATGAACAAATAAAGGGGTCCCAATAGACACAAACATGGAGTTTTTCTCATAATTAGACCTAAAATCGCGTTAAGTGAGTCTCTACGTCGCAAATTAACCTGCCAAGTTCGAATTTGGCCTTAGTTTTGATCAAAATTATCTAGTTTTTCCACAATTTATACTTTATCGCACAAAAATGCTAAAAGTAGAATGTGCGTAAAATCAGGACGAGTTACGAAGAAAAGGATATAATTTTTTATACCAGCGTCTCAAATACTATGGAGTAGCACAATTTCATGTAATTAACAAGAAAATTTATTGAAATACATTAAAATTTAGTTAAAAAGAACACTGATGTTTGGTGCTTGTCGCGGCGCTAAAGAGGCCTACTTTCCGAGTTTGTTCACGAAACGACCGGAAACGACCTACAAAATTTAACCTCAAAAATTGATTTTGACGGCAAGATGGCGGCGCCCTAGATGACAACAGTGAACCAGCGGAACGTTCCTTGGTTTGCCACTCAAAAGTTATAGCTCGTTGATTTTCACTACAAGTTCAGTGGTGACAAACTGGCAACGTTGCATTTGGCTCATTCAAACCACAAAACATATCGAAATATCTGGGGATCGGCGATAACCATCGAATTCGACCTTTCATATGGGTTTAAATGGAAAAATGCTACGTTACCAGATAGCACGATTCGCCATCGTAAACAATTCAGACCGTTCAGAAAGGAAACTTCTGGAGAAATGAACTAAAGGATTTGCCGCAGATGTTTTCAGATACCTTTTTTGAGCCCCACACGGACCGACTTGGTTCTAAAGTCAATGCTACGATCCAAGCAACGCCGCACACAAGTTAAAAAACATTGATTTGCAGGACATACAAAGTTTCAGTTTTCATCTTCAGAAAAAGTGTCTGGTAAAGCATATAATAATCGCAAAATCCCAACAAGGTCTACAAACCTATTTTTTAAGCCATGGAAGACAAAACTCGTTTAGACCGTTAACCCTTCACAGACCAGGTTTGATCGAAAGAACGCCACTATCTTCCGTAAATATAGGGTAGTTAACTGTTCGTACTCGGGGGAGTTGGAATTGCCTATACGACGAATAGAAGGCGCATGAACGAAACCTCAGCTTGTAAGTGTCAACCTTCAGAATCGCGTTTTTTTATGAATCGCTAAAACAGGAGCAATATGAAATAGACTAGAGGAGAAAAACGAGTAAACTCGGGATTGGCCCATAAGAGGTTAAAGATCTTAGTTTCAACAGTGATTTTTTCCGCTGTATGAATAAATATGTTAGGAATATTTTTATGTTCAGAACAGAAGCGTCATGGCGGGTGAATGACGGGTGGCGGGGGGGGGGCAACTACACCCCCCCCACCCCCACAAAGGTCGACCAAAAGTAAAAAAGTTATGCCCTTTTTTTAAGGAGAAGAAAACAGTTTCGAACTAAAATTTGGTGGTCAATAAATAGTTTTCTTGGAGTTTAGGACCGTAAATATAGGATATGCAGGGCTGTATAGTGTCTAAAATAATATTGATGAGCAAAAAAAAAGTTCATCACATTTTGCCCCCCCCCCCGCCGAACTCGAAATGACGCCCCTATTCAGAATATGTCAAATTCCAAATTTTAAGTTAGATTTCCTCAACACATCACAAGTTTTCCTGTCTTTTTCTTTCAAAGGGTCTGTTGCAAACTTCGGCGAGAGCGTTTTGAAGTATCAATTCTTATGTAAAAATCCGTAAAAATGACAATGACAGCATCAGTAAACACCAACATTCATTAATAAACTCACAAATTGCGAAAAACACTAGACACCATTCACCCCTGATCTTCTCCACCACGTGCACGATATTTCGCGGGGTCAACGCGCGGCACATTCAAATAATCATGGCCGATTGTCATTACAGCTGATTTCATAAACAAATAAACGGTAAACACGCACTGACGTTGTCTGTTCGAATTCTTATACGTCTCAATATCCTCAATTCCTTACAATAGGTTGTGAAAGGTACGAAAATCGATATTTGTGTCGAGAAAATTATCAAAATGAAACAACAATAACACACAAAAGTTCCAAGTATGATTCCAACTTCAATTATCATCCTTGGAACTCCTGTGTGTTATTGTTTTATTTTGATATTTTTTCGACACAAATATCAGTTTCCGTACCTTTCACTACCGATTGTGAGGAATTGAGGATATTGAGACGTAAGAATTCGAACAGACGCCGTAAGTAAAACTGTTTATTGGTTTAGGAAGTCAGTTGTGATGACAGTCGGTCATGATTATTTGAATGTGCCGCGCTGATCCCGCGAAATATCGTGCACGTGGTGGAAAGATACATGGGTGAATAGTGTGTCTACATGGGCGTAGCTATAGACAATTTTTCTATGGGCGGGGGGGGGGGGAGTTTAGAGATCCTACTTGAAGGGGGAGGGGGGGAAGGAAGTAGGAACACCCCCACCGGGAAATTTTGTCAATTTAGCTGCTCTAAGACGTGATTTCATGCTAGCTCCACCTCGCAAATGATAAGAAAATAAACATGCGCGCAAAGTGTCATTCTGTGTTCCTTTGCAATAAAAAAAAAAAAAAAAGCAAAAAACAAAAAAAAAAAAAAAAAAAAAAAAAACAAACAAACAAACAAAAAACTATCTAATTAGAAAAAACTAAGCTGACAATTTTAGTTTTTGCTACTCGTAAATTCGAATAATAATAACATTGTAGAACACGAAATAATGGGGAAAAGGAAAGGAATGACCTTATAAATAGATTCCTCTCTCGATGCACTCCGTTTAATCGCCAAAATTAAAAATACTTCATTACTACTAACAGTATTTTTTATTTTGTTTTTCGTTTACACTTTTTTTTTCTTTCTTCATTACTTCATTTTTTTTTTTTCAACACCAGATTTTCTGGGAGGGGCCTGCCCCCCCCCCCCCCCCCGGCCCCATAGTAGCTATACGCCCATGGGTGTCTAGTGTTTTTCGCAATTTTGAGTTTATGAATGAATTTTATTGGTGTTTTCTGATGCTGCCATTGTCATTTTTACGGCTTTGTACATATGCAATGATACTTTAAAACGCTCTTGCCGAAGTGTACAACAGACCTATTCTCCAACCTAGATGTTCTTCTTTTCCGCTTTTCTAGGAGAGGATGGGGCATCTCCCTCCATGAATAGTGCCAGTCGATCAAAGAGTAAAATAATCCTATCGGAGTCTCTTCCCTTATATTTTCTTGTATTTTGATTGAATGAATACTGCTTGATGCATCTTAATTATTATAATATGTGCTTTCGCTCGAGCGGAAATTTTCACGGTCCGACAGAGCATGTATCATCGCTGCATAGCTTGAAAGTTTCTCACGAAATTAACACCTACGCGGAGCGAACGCAAATAACTTCTAGAAAAAATGCAAATTCCCCCCTCTTTAATTTGTTACCCAGCTAGCTCGAAACTTGAGTGAAACGCATATTACGTAACTGTGCGCTCATAGTGCTATCGGTAAAAAATGACCAAGGATTTGCATTTAAATACTTATTTGCGCCTAAGTTTTTCGCGAGTCTTTGAGGAAGATTCCAATTTGTCATTTCTTTTACGATTGAAAAACTTTCCCATTCATTTACTTTAAGTTCATTCGAAAACAATCCGTTTGTGCGCGCAGAGAAACCGCGAATTAGTGGGAGTGAGGGGGGGGGGTGAGGTCCAGAGCGCGCGCGGTGGCATAGCGCCAATTGCTACTCTGTGTCTGTCGATCATCGAAAAAAATGTTCGTTTCATTGACAGCAATAGTCAGAAACTGTTGGAGGACACGTGTCATCGACAGAGCTGCCGATTTGAGTAGATTTAATGACATTTTTAAATTCACCGATTATTCCCGGTTTAGAAAAGATTACGTAGTTCAATTCAGTGTATCACTGTAATGCATACGAAAATACTCCTGATCTGTAATATTTTCTCAATCGGTGGAAACGCCGTTAATTAATTAAAACATACTGGTTGAAGAAAGATAAAAGACGCCAGTATATTTTCGTGCATTACAGTCGTACACTGTATTGAACTATGTAATCTTTTCTCAACCGGTGGAATCTTCGGTGAATTTCAAAATGTCATTACATCTACGCCAAATCGGCAGCTCCGGTTATCGAATCAATTTACCGACGAAGTGGTTATCGGAGTATTGAACCTTCGAAAATCGAAATGCTTGCATTCGTGTAAAGCAGCGGTTTTCAAGTCCATCAATTTTACGCGATTCCTAAAAGGTAAACGATTTACGGATTTTGCCAACAAAATGATCTTTCCATACATCCTGTCACTCTGATGACAAATAAGTGGTGGGAAGATATAAATGATAATAGCTTTAATTAACATGCAAGGGCCATGAGAGAAAAAGAAAAAATTTTGTGTTCAATATTCATATTCATGCTTTGCTTGGACTCACCAATATCAGCTGTAGAACATATCGGAATCCGCACGTTTTGAGGTTAGGTCACTAGTCAGGGGAAAATAGCTCAAATAAGGGGCTAACCCGGAATAAATTGCAACAGAAGCTTTTATGGCTGGAAGTTGCTCATTGGTGCTATCTAAAGAACATATAAAAAGTTCGCCAAAATCCGAGTATGGGAAAGGGGGTTTTGCCCCCCTTTTTACCCCAAATTAGAGGATTTTTACGTCTTTTTTCACGGTTTTCCTCAATTTGCGCCGAAACTACCACTCCAACGCAAAAATTGGACTGGACTAATTTTAAAGAAGGTAAAATTTCCTACAAGATGGTTTAATCAGATCAAAATTTCAGTCACCCGAAAGGCGGGAAACAGCTGATTTTCATTTCGCGGAAATTCGAGAATTCGCGGACAAAACGCGTTTTCGGCGATTGCTCGAGTAATTTGACTTCCGCAGCAACGAATGCGGAATAACCGTATTCTAGACACCAAATAAGTATTAAAGGGGTCTATATTGAATATAATGGAGGTGCGGAGGGACCAAGGTCCCACTTGATTCCCCCCCCCCGACCCGACTCTCAATATAGAATGAATAGAGCACAAATTCTCCATAAAGTGTGAATAAGTAAGTAAATTTTTTCCGGCCAAATGTCTTGTTCATTTTTTGCCCTTGCGTATTTGGACCAACTACCCCCCCCCCCCCCCCTTCAGAGGCCTGGCATTCGTGCATGCTCAATTCACCTCATTTTTCCGGGGAGAAACATTTACTTTTTTGACCAAGTAGGAATCACCCATGGTCTTGGCAACCGCTACAAACGTCGCGTCAGTACATGGCAAACCAATTTTTTGCAGCTGCAATGCATGGTGTCACACTGTTTCTAACATTTACGGTGGTCGACTGATGAAAGAATTTAAGGAGCAGAAGGGCGAAGGCCTATCCGTGAGTCTAGGTAGATATTTTTGCACTCGGTGATCCATCCCCATGACTCATTAGATGGCATCCAGGCCCAGGTCGTTTGTGCCCATCCACTCCTGAATTTGAAAGTAAGCTCGCTAAGAGTGATACTTGGCGGCTGTTGGAGTGGGTGGTAATTTTTCCGGTTTGACGAAAGTCTTGGTTGAGGCGACCTTTCATTTACAGAGACGAAAACGCAGAAGCTCTATTGTATCGTCTTTTCTGGCTCCATAAAATTGAAGAATCACCAATCTACCTGCATTTTCAATATCCGAATGGGTTTTCTTCGGGGCACAAAACACATCAGCACATTTTTGCAGCTCTCCATTAACTGTTACAAGTCATTTATAAGGGGCAGTTTTGCCAATTCCAAAAATGTGCGATGTTGAGTCACGGCCTATGAAGCACGGAGGAAAAGGAGACTCTTGTAAAGATCGTCTCCAATTAACTATTGCATTTTATGCACTTACCTACGTCATGTTTTTATGTTCTTTTGGCGTTGAATGTCACTTTTTAAGTGCACTTGAAAACTGCAATCTAAGGATCTATTTAGCAATAACATAAAGTAAAGATCTGAATCTTCACCAATGGGGCTGTTGCACACTTTTGCTGTAAGCGATTTAATAGTCGATTCTGGTGTAAAAACCACCAAAACTAATGATGGTGGAACTAAAAACTTCCGAAATCTACTCCTAAACTCAAGAAACGCTTTTATTAACGAGGGCGTAATGGTGGCGGAGGGCAGTAATAATGGGAGATTCCTATCTTGATTTCGTCACTCTCTCTATGCTGACAAGGATGATTCACAGAGTAATTTAATTAGTCATCAGAGTATAGTGATCCACATCCGATGAATGGTACCGAGACACCTAGTGACACCGGTGTCACATGAAAGTCGTATCTTATTGGCCACTTCTTGGTGGAGTTACAGTATTGTTAGATGGAAATCTCCCATTATTACTGCACTCAGTCACCATCACGCTCGCGAAAATAAAAGCGTCTATTGAGTTTAGGAGTAGATTTCGGAAGTTTTTAGTGCTGACATCGTAATTTTTGGAAGTTATTACGGCCATAGAAGAAACAAGATTTGACGCCTTTGTTGATAATGTCTAGGTCTGCTTTCATAGGCCGTGACTCAACATAGCACATTTTTGGAATTGGCAAAATTGCCCCTTATAAATGACTTGTAACAGTTAATGGAGAGCTGCAAAAATGTGCTGATGTGTTTTGTGCCCCGAAGAAAACCCATTCGGATATTGAAAATGCAGGTAGATTGGTGATTCTTCAATTTTATGGAGCCAGAAAAGACGATACAATAGAGCTTCTGCGTTTTCGTCTCTGTAAATGAAAGGTCGCCTCAACCAAGACTTTCGTCAAACCGGAAAAATTACCACCCACTCCAACAGCCGTCAAGTATCACTCTTAGCGAGCTTACTTTCAAATTCAGGAGTGGATGGGCACAAACGACCTGGGCCTGGATGCCATCTAATGAGTCATGGGGATGGATCACCGAGTGCAAAAAATATCTACCTAGACTCACGGATAGGCCTTCGCCCTTCTGCTCCTTAAATTCTTTCATCAGTCGACCACCGTAAATGTTAGAAACAGTGTGACACCATGCATTGCAGCTGCAAAAAATTGGTTTGCCATGTACTGACGCGACGTTTGTAGCGGTTGCCAAGACCATGGGTGATTCCTACTTGGTCAAAAAAGTAAATGTTTCTCCCCGGAAAAATGAGGTGAATTGAGCATGCACGAATGCCAGGCCTCTGAAGGGGGGGGGGTAGTTGGTCCAAATACGCAAGGGCAAAAAATGAACAAGACATTTGGCCGGAAAAAATTTACTTACTTATTCACACTTTATGGAGAATTTGTGCTCTATTCATTCTATATTGAGAGTCGGGTCGGGGGGGGGGGGGAATCAAGTGGGACCTTGGTCCCTCCGCACCTCCATTATATTCAATATAGACCCCTTTAATACTTATTTGGTGTCTAGAATACGGTTATTCCGCATTCGTTGCTGCGGAAGTCAAATTACTCGAGCAATCGCCGAAAACGCGTTTTGTCCGCGAATTCTCGAATTTCCGCGAAATGAAAATCAGCTGTTTCCCGCCTTTCGGGTGACTGAAATTTTGATCTGATTAAACCATCTTGTAGGAAATTTTACCTTCTTTAAAATTAGTCCAGTCCAATTTTTGCGTTGGAGTGGTAGTTTCGGCGCAAATTGAGGAAAACCGTGAAAAAAGACGTAAAAATCCTCTAATTTGGGGTAAAAAGGGGGGCAAAACCCCCTTTCCCATACTCGGATTTTGGCGAACTTTTTATATGTTCTTTAGATAGTACCAATGAGCAACTTCCAGCCATAAAAGCTTCTGTTGCAATTTATTCCGGGTCAAACCCTATTTTCCCCTGACTACACTGTGGTCGGTATTTTACACGGGCGCTTGTGGGAGTTAACCGGTTTTTTTAGAGATTTTGAGCCTTTTCCCGATTGAAAAAAGATTATTTTTTACTGGTGAGATCGTGTTCCTCTTTTCAAGCTGAACAATTAAAAAAAAAAAAAAAAAAATTTTTTTTTTTTTTTTTTTTTTTCAGGAATTGTTCAGCAGATCAAGAGAGACAACTTTCGTTCAGTAAAAACAAATCGATTTTTGATCTGGAAAATACTTAACATCTCAAAAAACCGGGCAACTCCCAAAAGCGCCCGCGTAAAATCCCGACCACTTCTCCGAACCTCAAAATCGCCCGGGCTCCAATATATATTGGACTCACGCATTTAAGGAGAAGAAGCAAAGCAGATGTAATTACTCTTTCCGATATTTGAAAATTAGACATTCTTTGCCATTTCCTGATACTGTACGGTACGGTCACATGGAACATTGAATCTATATACAAATAGTTATTTATAGTTAACTATTTGTACATGCCGGTAGAGATTTCGTCTATCCTAGAAATTGAAGGCGCACTTTGAGATAAAAAGTAAATCCTCCTCTGTTTCACTTTCATGAGTTTCATAGGATAGATAGGTTCTTTTCTGCGTCTTTCCAGTCAACAAATATAGTTTCGAGGTAAGTTTCGAATTTGTGACTGGGTAGCAAAAAGCTGTCGCCGGATAAATGTTAGTTTGCATTATATTATTTTTATCTAGAATGGGGCTCTTGCAAACTTTTGCTGTGAGCAAATGAATAGTCCATTCTGATGTACTAGCCAGCGAAAATCACGAAAATCACACTAAAAATGACTGAAATTCATTAATAAACAGACATAACTGCGATAACGGCAAGTTCGCAATGGCAGGGTCAAAGCCAGGTATCATAGGAGATTCCTGTCTATTATGTCACTTTCTCTACAGAAACACAGAGATATGTCTCAATTTAGATGAATCTCCCATATAATACCTGCGTCTCTCCGCCATTATTAAGCTCGATTCTGAGAGTGAATTTCGTGATTTTTTAGTGTACTCATCGTCATTTTTACAGGTTTTCATGCAAGAATCAACACTTCAATCCCCCTTAGCAAAAGTTTGCAAGAGCCCCATTAACAAGGTATAAAATTATGTTAAATAAAGTTAAACATAAAACGTTTAACAAACAACTAAGTTATATACATGATCGAGCTTATTCTACGCATCACTGAGAAAAAAATATGGTTGGCGTATCCATAATTATGGATCGGCTAACCATACTGGATTGTCCCCAGACAACCAGTGGCGTAGTAAGGCTCAGTGGCACCCGGGGCGGAAAACTTTAGTGTCACCCCCTATGGGGGTCTGGTAGGGACACCCCCCAGAATAGGGAAGGGGTCCGGGGGCCCTCCCCCGGGAAAATTTTGAAAAATTACGATCCCGAGAGCCCATATTTTTGCCATCTCCGCGCTGAAATTCGGTCAGATTAACTAACATAAATTCTCGGACTTTTACCTTGGCACTTGCTTACAAACAAGTTTACTGAAAACTGTATATGTAATTTTCACATGCGGACGGTTCAAATTTTAAAGTTGCTTCTTATGTAGTACGTATACTTTCAAGGTCGTAAATCCCGACCACACCTTGCCAGGGGCGAATGCAGGAGCGCTCTAAGGGCAGCCATTTTGAAATGCGAGAGCGGTGTAAAGGCCGAAATAACCCCAATCGATAGAGGGGGGTCTGGGGGTTCTCCCCCAGAAAATTTTGAAAATTAAGGTTTCTCTAAAGCTAATTTTTAGGTTTTTTCTCTCTCCCAGTTCCAGAGCCTCCATCTTATGAAATGCCATGCCCATTAAGTGTTGTTGACGATTCCAGCCTCTCTGGGGCTGTTTTTTCTAGTTCCTCTGAGTCTACCGAACCCCATTTATGTAATGCCTTCTCTGGAAAATGTTGAAACTTTGAGCTACTCAGGAGCTGTTACTGGCCTCCTTTTAATCATCCAGATCCCTTGTTTTTTTGAATTTTGTGCGCAATTTGTTTTAAAATTGAAGCATCTCTGGAGCTATACTTTTAGGTAGGCACCTTAGGAACTCTGTGGTCTTTTTTTCAGTGGAAAGCTTTATTTAGAAAATTTTGACAAATTCAGCCTCTCTGAATTACTCTGGAATTGCTTTTAAGCCCTTTTGGACACCCCCTCCTGATCTCTTTTTTCCTGAATCACCCTGCTATAGGGTGCCATTCTTAGTTCAAACTGGCACTCTACTATGCTTCAGGGCGACACCCTTCGTTCAGAGTGGCACCCTCCTACTTTAGGGTGTCACTTTCCTTCAGAATGGCACCCTCTTATTTTAGGGTGCCAATCTCCATTAAAAGTGGCACGTGAAACTTTTCGTCCAAAGTGGCACCCTCTTACTTCAGAGTGACACCATTTTTTAGCCAAGGTGATACTTTTTCTAACTCTATTTTGCGCAGGCTCTCTTCTGAGCCTCTTTTCCTCCCACTTGTCCCTCCTTACTTCCAGTTTTTCCTATTTTCTCTTCTTTTGGGGGTTTTTCCCTTCGTTTTCCCCCGTTTTCCTTCTTTCTTCCCCCTTTTCTTCTTCTCTTTTCTCTTCTCTTTTTCTTTTTCTTTTCTTTCTTCTCTCTTTTCTTCCCTTTTTACTCAGGGTGTCACCCCTCCGATGGTGTCACCCGGGGCGGGCCGCCCCCTCCGCCCCCCCCTTACTACGCCACTGCAGACAACCCATATTTATGTGGTTAAGCCACCCATACCAAGATTGTTAAATCCATGTTGTTTGAGTAACCATCCAGGATGGTTACCTTGACCATTCTAGATGGTTCTTCCAACCATTCAGTATTGTTGCCTTGACCATTCTGGACGGTCCGTCTGACCATCCAAGATTGTTAAATTTAGGCCACAAATAGGAAAAGAAAAATCGCAAAAAAGAAGGCGACTCGGCCAGGACTTGAACCCGAGTTGGCTGCGCGGCTATCCAGCACCGTACCAATCGGCCAACACTCGATGTTGGAAGAGTGGCCAAGAATTAAACCATATAATTGTTCTACTGAGGAACCGTTCGCTTTCAAAGAAGTTTCTTTGCGCACCGTGAGTCTTGTGTTTAACTGCGGCTGTCGTTCTGATGAGCTCTTCTTCTCAACACTTTTAGGAATTTCCCAGTCACTATTTCGACTCAAAACTTGTTTGAACTTTTGGTTCGTATCCTCATCAACCATTCAGTACCACCTGTACACATCTTCCATCAAATTATATCGAGATAAATGAAGATAAATATCTGAGAACTCCCGAGTCGTGGTCGCTGTTTTGATTCGGAACAAGACGCCGAGTTTTGAAATAACCGTTAATTTACAACTTTTACTGATTTCAAAACATTTTTGTCTCTCAATGCAGATACTTCAGATACTTATTTGTACCGACAATAATGAATCCTTTTAAGATGCTACAACGTAAAAACTCAAAGCAATTTAACGGTCGTATCTTACGGCGCCATCTTAACTTTTATCCATTCTAATATGGTTAACGTGCACATATTGACTTAACAAAATCGGATGGTGGACGACCATTCTTTCATATTGTTCGGCGATGCATATCCGATGCATCGACGAACCATTCTAATATGGCAGATATGGTTACCTCATCCATAATGGAAGTAACAGGGCGCTTTCAGTAACAATCGGGAATGGTTGGAACTAGGGAGCCACACGTAATGGATGGGACAACCATTAAAGATGGTTAGGCAAACAATCTAAGCCTAACAAGAACGCTATGGATCTTTGATCCATTCCGAATTGTCGCGTGGACAATCCGTCTTGTTTCCTCAACCATACGTATGGTTCCCTCATGCATAAAACCGTTGACAATCCCGGGATGGTTACACCAGCTATTTCTTTTTTCTCAGTGATCAAACAGTCACCAAGTGACAGAAACGTAACCGAACTCGGCCACTAAATAAAATTACTGAAAACGCGAAAAAACGCGTAACTATTTATGGATCGATGATTGGCATCAGTTACTTTGACAGCCCCAAAATTTCTAAATCACCGCGGCAGATCGATTGAGCCCAAAATCTGCTGGCAGAGAAACGCATGGAAAGAGATGCAGTTCCGATTGAGACGTGGCACAGTGGATCTCAACCATGGAATTTTCTTGACATATTTTTACGAATAAAATTCAAGATTATGAAAAATAAACAGCAATATATAACTTAAAAGTATGTAAAATAATTCATTTTAAATCTTTACATAAGTCACATTAAATGGTTTGTGCAAGAAAATACCAAAAGTAAAACGTTTATATAAAGCAAAAACAACAACAAATTTTCTTGTCCGGAAACATCTATTTTTCGATCCGGTGTGCGGGGCAACATCACAAACGGCGCGGCGAAGCGCAAAGAACAGTCGCATCATCTTCACGCACGCGGTATACATTTACACCTGACACTTGCAAGGTTTTTTCACCTTGAATCTTACTTTAATTTAAGCAGCTAATCATGTGCAACAGTATTCCTTTATTCATTCTCATAACCAGGAAAAATAAGCGGTCGTTGCATTCGAGATATTATGCGTGGACAATTTAATTGAATTAGTTTAGCGGTCTTTTTGGTTCTTGTTAGTCCTTTCTTAAAACGCATGCACAAATAATTTCTCTACATAGGCCCACAGTACGCTGCTCAAACGACTCGTTTCACAGTTTCGCTACGGTTTTGCAAGCATCTTTAAATAGGGACCTTATAAATTCGCAAAATTATGATGAGCACATGCTAGAAAGATGACCAAACCTAGCTGAATATGTGGTGCTCATTGGAAATGTCTTATTTTAAATGTCCAATGTAAAAAATGTCCGACAAGAAATGTCCATTACAACAATGTCCGCTCTAAAATGTCCAATGCACAATTGGTCCACAATAAATAAATTTCCAAAAAGAAGAATGTCCAATATAATAGATTTTGTCCATGAATCTAAATGTCCCGAAGGATCGTAAATAAATGTCCAAAAAGCAGAATATCCAATAGTAGATTCTGTCCATCTCGAAGGAGGCGGCTAAAATTAGAAATAACGAAGAAGTTCAAAAGCCAGAATGAACATAGGTTTTCACAAAGCTGCCCTTAGACCAAGCTGCAAGAAAATGGTCCTGTACATCTCGGCTCACCAAATCCACAACTTTTTTTGCAGATGTTGACGTTCTTGGAATTTCCGTTTCTTTGTTTTCTACGTCAAATTCCAACAATACGACTTTTCCCAATAGCGACACTATTGGCGCTATCCATCGAATTGAAACCAGGAAAAAATTCGCGAGTCACCTTAACTCAGGCCTGTGCGATGTCCAGTTTTGTGCATCGAAGTTCGATGATCAAAAAACATCGACATTTTATCGATAAATTGAAACTTTAAACAAGTCACAAATGAGAAATCACTGGAAATCATGATACTTTTATATGCTTTATTGAGATGGATTAAGAGTAAAAAATGACTCTTACATATTTTCTAATTCAAAATATCGATAATTAACGAGTTTCGATGCATCGATTGACAGCAACAATAGCATCGAATCCATTCGATGGCAGGAGAACATCGAAACTTTGATCGATGCATCGAGCATCGCACAGGCCTACCTTAACCCTTTCATACCTGGTGCACATTTCAATGTACATCTGAATAACATGAAATCTTGTGGAGAAAATGAAAATATGATATGCATATCGTTTTATACATAGAAGAAATGTGTGCCCAGATCAGCTATGATGGCCAAAAATCCGTTCCTGGACGAAAAATATTTTCAGGTTTGAAAGGGTTACGGTGGCAAGCGCTGGAACCCTCTCGAGAATCGACGGTTTCAGTGCAAAGTCAACGGTTAGCCAACAACCACAACAATGCGCTCATCGGTCGCAATCGGTTGTGATAAAACTTGCGTAGCGTTCCAAACTATCTCACTCACTGTCCCGTGACCCCCACGTATATTATAAACCCATCTCTTTCTAGTTTCAAAATTCGTATACAGGGCCTTGTTTACGACATGTTATTATCAAAATCGCATTAAAATGTCTCGAGGAATTCATTTCTGCCATAAAATTTTACAAAATAAGTCTCTATACAGGCTGTTGAAAAACTGTTCCCGAATATTTCAGGGGCGGATTCTACATGTCAAAATAAGACTTTTTTTCCTATAAACATGGGTCCGAAATTGCAGTCTCTTCGAGTTACAGTTTTGCAAAGTTTCCGAAAAACAAATTGAAAAATTGTCATAACTCCCGCGTGTATTATTCTTAATGCTCGTAAATAGGTACTCTGGTGTAGTTTTAGGCGTTCTTGCCGCTTTTGGTCGTGAAAATGCTGTATGCACAGGGGGGTTATGGGGGTTTTTCTTGATTTTTTCTCACTTTTTTGGCCAAATTATGTGAAAACATGCTTTCGGATTCATTGAATTCAAAAACGATTAGCATTACTCAAAAGTTCGTAAAAAAGCATGCATTTTTAGTCCTTACAAGTTTTTCCAATTCGTAAACCATTTCCGAGAAAATCGTCCCTGAAGTTAAAGAAGACGGCCAAGAATTGACAGAATCAAAGAAAAGGAGATTATTGGCCGACTTCTCCAACTTCAGGGACGATTTTCTCAGAAATGGTTTACGAATTGGAAAAACTTGTAAGGACTAAAAATGCATACTTTTTTACGAACTTTTGAGTAATGCTAATCGTTTTTGAATTCAATGAATCCGAAAGCATGTTTTCACATAATTTGGCCAAAAAAAGTGAGAAAAATCAAGAAAAACCCCCATAACCCCCCTCAAATTTGTGCATACAGCATTTTCACGACCAAAAGCGGCAAGAACGCCTAAAATTACACCAGAGTACCTATTTACGAGCATTAAGAAAAATTCACGAGGGAGCTATGACAATTTTTCAATTTGTTTTTCGGAAACTCTGCAACACTGTAACTCGAAGAGACTGCAATTTCGGACCCATATTTATCGGGAAAAAAGTCTTATTTTGACCTGTAGAATCCGCCCCTGAAATATTCGGGAACAGTTTTTCAACACCCTGTATACGATTTTTGAAATTAGAGTGAGATGGGAGTACACTGGGGTCACGTAAGTGCGAGAGAGACAAACTGGCTTTGTTTGGAACGCTCATCACCGGCAGTCGGTATTACTAAAACCCTCTATTGAAGAGAGCCTCTTTCGATTTGCGCTAGGATGATGCATCAGTATCACGCATCTGCCGACGCGATATACATATATAAAGGTAAATTTGATGAAATTACAAGTCGGATCGGTGCGAGAGGCAGCAAACCGATACTTGTTAAGTTGTATGATATTGCTCATGAAGCGGATGGCATGGCACGGCAGTTCCCAACTGTTTAAACACAACACTCACACTCAACCACGCAAGGGTTAGATGGAAGGGGGAGGGGGGGGGGGGACGGTAACAGAACCACGCGAAAAAATTAGATGCGGGCGGGTTAAGAGCGGAGGACTTGGCAAGAATTCGTCTCCCGTCTCCCCTCCTCACCGATAAATGGGTGTGTGCGAGCTCATTTGGATGCTATTGTCGCTGAACCTTTCGATGCAATATATAGAAGAGCTGCTGACTGCTGAGGTTTGAAATGTGCCCGGGAATACATGAATACATAAACAAAGTGAGAAAATAACAACTTCCAAAATAGTTGCGGTTGTGCGTGGAGGAGGAGGAGGAGGAGGGGGGGATGTCCATAGAACAGCGGCAACAAGTTGTATGAGTTGCCTGCGTATTTCACAATTTAGTAGAGACTGCAGGAAAGTGAGGAAACTCTAATCTACATAATCATATCGTTAACTTGGCCCGGCCATGATGACAGAAAAGACGCGTAAGTTTTTTCTTTTTTTCTTTTTTGGAAGGATATTTAGAGAATTATTATTTACTGCTCTGTCTCTCTTTGTCTTCGATAGTAATTAGTACTGGTTTTTTATTCTTGCTTCTTTTCTCTTCTCCTTTGTCTTGTTATTTGCACATCCTCAGTTCTGTAAGCAACACACATCCTTCGAAAGGAAGGAAAACAAAACCGAATAGAAATAGAGCGAGGTTTTTTTGAAGGGGGGGGGGCAGACGGCCAGGAGCTTAATACGCAAACAGTCACCTATAGGTACATTCATTTTCATTCTTTTTTTGCAATGTTTTAAAAAAAACTAGTGGGAGACGCGAATGTTAATGCAAGAGTTTTTGTTGACAACAAATTTGCAGCAGCTAACCATGAAACATATAGATGCCGATAGAATTTTCTATTGGAGGCCGAAAATGACTTCCGGGATCCCTCTTCCCCATATTTTGTTTCATCTCTCCTTTTTTTTCGTTTATTTCGATTTCCTTTCAACCATATACTTACTATTCATCACTTTCTCTTGACAGCGCGTTTTATTCTTTAGTTCCTACATTCTCTCTCTCTCTCTCTCTCTCTCTCTCTCTCTCTCTCTCTCTCTCTCTCCCT
This sequence comes from Trialeurodes vaporariorum, assembly GCA_011764245.1. Classification (NCBI taxonomy): domain Eukaryota; kingdom Metazoa; phylum Arthropoda; class Insecta; order Hemiptera; family Aleyrodidae; genus Trialeurodes; species Trialeurodes vaporariorum. The sequence goes on from VMOF01000111.1 coordinate 69,647,284, forward strand.
CTCCCTTTCTTATCTCTTTTCTCTTCTGGCAACAGCACCCCCCCTCCCCAACCTCTTTTTGACAAAGTCATAATGTCAATGCCATGGAACAGAGGAAGAGAACGACCATGTTTTCCTTTGGGAACCAAAATCCAACAAGGAATTCGATAGATATCAATCAATTAAATCAGTCAAGCCTAAGTTCTGACCAAACAGCGAACAATCGAACAGAGTCACAGAGGTATACCCTCTTGCCAGATTCAGGTTTCAAGAAGAAACAGTGGCGCCATTTGGGGGAGGGCAGGGAGGCAATCCCCCCCCGAGGATTTTCAAAGTGGCCGAAAAATCAAGTCAGAGAGATTTTTTTGACGATGCACGGCAAAAAAAAGAAAAAAAGGTCATCCAAATTTTTGGAGAGCCTTGCCCCCCCGCCCCAATCAAGTCAGAGAGATAGAGAGCTTTTTTTTAAGATGCACGCCCCCAAAAAAAAAGAAAAAAAAAGTCATTCAAATTTTTGGAGGGCCTTGCCTCCCCCCCCCCCCCAGGAAAATCTGAAATGGTACCCCTGAGAGGAAATTAAAGTTAAAACTCGCTCTTTAGTGGGTAGTTAAATATTCGTACACAGCTATGTTTATTTAGCCTACCCCGGTAATTGAAGGCGCTTATGGTATGTATACGATCTATTTAGGTTTTAAGGTTTGATAAGACTGTCGTGGCAAATTAATCGTTGGATTTTTTTTACAAAAAGGCATGACTCAATTTAACCAGAAATGTTTCAACCCCCCCAAATAACAGTTTCTTTCCTCATTAAAGACGGACCAACCAGTCAATCTTTTTTTCTTGGGGGGGGGGGGGGATTCGGTTTTATTCTCTTATATACTTGAGAATCTACAGCCATCTATAGACACATATTGGAAGAAACAGGGTTTTATGACATCCATTTCCTCCCGAGACGACTGGATTCAAGATCGTTAAATCTTGTCACATTGGCTGGGATTCGAACCCGGGACCTCTGGGTTAGTGGCCAGTTGCGCTGACCACCAGACCACGGGTGGACGGTGGTAGCCGACAAGCCAATCTTCATGAAATTATAAAACAAGCGATTTTGTAGATTGCACGCGAAATTCGGGGGAAAATCAAGAAAAGTCACACTTTTGCTTCCTCTTTAAATATGAAACAGAAATGCGAGATTTTGAAATCTTGCATATAGAGTTAAATCCTTTTGTAAAACCACCGATGATTTCACGCATGTAACCAGCCACACGGTAGTTTTCGCGGCACAAACGCCACGTTCTATTTTCGCACGTCTCATGTACTAGGTACTCATAAATAGGTACAGCGCGATAGTAATAAGTGAATTCCTATAGAAACGGAAACTCACTAAAAATCTCATCACAATCACAAATCCACAACATCTCCGTAAAATCATTTTACGATCATGAGCTTCGAGCAAGTCATATGAGGGCATGAGGCCATCCTTCGTGATTTCCGAGGCCCCCTAGCAACCATCCATGAATGATCTACTGACTGCGGACTGCGGTTTATAAAACCGCTAGTGCATCGATGAGATTATGCAACATCTTCAATTTTATGACGATTATGCTCTTTGCACCTGCAAGCGGCACAAACTGCGGCTATATTATCGAGTATAGAGGCCATTTCAGAAGTGAAGGCAAAGCTCATACTAATAATCTTGCCGAGGGAGAGACAAAAGATTATAGGTGAACAATGGCGAAGAGTGAAATTTGGCAACAATGTATTTTCTCCATTTAAATTGACCAAAAAAGTCGAACGCTCCAGCTCCAGTCATCGGCGATGACCATAGGCATTTCGACCTTTCAAATTTGTTTAAATGGGGGAAAAGGAACGCGGCCAAATTGCACGCTACGCCGCTGTATTATCGGTGAACTTCGCCGCAACTGTTGAAACGGCCTCTTAAAGCGTATTTTTGCGACTGCCAGATCGAACAAGATGACTCCACTGAAACCTTTGATTTCAAAAATGCAACTATTTTTCGGATATTTTCCGGTCATCGATGGCTTCAAAATGATCGGGATCATCTATGCAGAACTGCCGTTTTGCGTACAATTAATGATATTTTTCAATCAACCGATGATTCCACCGGTTGATAAGAGATTCCGCAGGTCAGTTTAGTGCACGACCAAGGTATATGGAAAACAGGTATGGTTAACACTCGACTCATGGGGCGTGGCCACTTGGGAAAAGGCGACTTGGCCGCCATCTTGCCTCCTACTTACTCCGTGTATCTTGCATTGTTGTTTGAGGTTAGGTTTGAAGGGAAAGTTTATTTGAAGCAATATACTTTATTTATTTGAACAATGAAGTGCAATTTCTATCTTTAAATTGTAATGTTGTGACTATAGAATGGATTAACATCGTCAATTACGTTCTTCATTTTCTTTTTCACGATGTGGTTTATAAATTTTAAACGCGCGGTCAGAAAAATGGCGGTGGAGTCGCTTTTTTCACAACCATTCAGAGCCAACTTCAGAGTGTCGTCCATCTGTTCTCCATCGACCTTGGTGCACGACTGCAATGCAAGAAAATACTCGCATCTGTAATCTTTTCTCAACCGATGGAGTCGTCGATGACTTTAAAAAACTTGCGGACCTTTTAATTTACTAACGGCGTTTCCACCGATTGAGAAAAGATTACAGATTCGAGTATTTTCGTGCATAACAGCCATACACTGAACTGAGCCGTGCAATCTTTTCTTAACCGGTAGAATCATCCGCGGTGAATTGAAAAATGCCATTCAGTAATTATACGCAAAACGGCAGCTCAGCATCTACGTATAATTGTATACCCTATAGGGTATACAACTATACATACCGCGTGCAAGCGCGGATTTCAAGACGGTGCGGGTGGATCCATCGTATGGTTTATCCCTAAGCTTAAAATTTAAGCAGAGTCTCAAGTAAGTGGGGGCTTTTTGTAACATTTAATAGAGAGCATTTCCGGAATCAGGGCCCATAAATCAAGAGGTGCGCTCTTAAGGGCAAAAATCTCCACTCAATCACCATGTTATAATTACTCAGAAAGAGCACACCCGGTTTTTTATGGGGTCTTTTAACGGAAATGGCGTAAATTACTTTCACACGGAATGTCGCGATTTATAGCGTTAGTAATTATACTCGTCCAAACGATCTTTGTCCCGAATACGCATGCATATGTCAACAGCAGGTCATAAAAAACTAGGAGATAAGAAACGGTTTATAGACAGAGCTTTTTGCTTCTGAAATCTACACCTGATTCAATAGAAATGGAACCAAAAGTACGAGGAAAATCTTTAACACGTGCTGCTGCGTCGGAGTGTTCACCGAAGAAATGAATGAGAGTAGTTAAATCACGTCATGAATAAACCAATGAATAAAGTATTCGACAGCCGAGGACGTGTTGCTAACAATTAGATTACAGAGGTACATACATACATCGCGCATTGGCTACTGGATAAAAGTAGTAGGTCTAGCGTGAAATTAAGTCATCAAGTACTCGGTGAAGCGTATAACCAATCGATTTTGAAGGCGCATCCAGAGTATATTAATTAATCCGAGAGACTTCAATGCGCTGCATAAAGAGAGGCGGATACGAGGGATTGTGTGAGCATAGTAAAATCAGCTGTAACCTCGACATTTTCTGATGACAAAGAAATTGACGAATTTTTCGTAGTTTGTTTGAGGAGAGATTGAAAGCCCTATACCTTAATCATGTTAATTTACCACACTTTTGATACACATATCTCAAGACCAGGCCCGTAGCTGGCTTGAGAATACAAGGAGGAGGGAAGTGAACTTTAAGGGGGCACCGATACAAGATGAGGACCTTGGAAAATTAATATGATGACCTATTTTTTTGTTTTTGTTTGTTTTTTTCCCCTTTTTTTCCTTTTTTTTCTTCTCACTTTCCTTGCACTCTCCTCTGTTCAGAAAAGGGGCTTTCGAAGTTACGACCACTATTTCCCCCCTTTTAAGCCGTTTTCCGAAAAAGTTGCCCCCCACGGACCGTTGCGTCAGTGCAGAGGTGAGGGGGGGCTCTAGATACTTTCAGTCGAACTTTGCAACGTTTTGAAAATGTCACAACGTTGAGTGAGACGTACTTTGACGCAATCTGTAAAATAAGTCCTCTGTTTCAGTAACGTCTAGGGACTTAAAATTGAGGGAAGCTGTAAGTGTGAAATCTCCCAACTGAGAGGTTTCCGGGTGACATGACTGACATGTACCTAATGGTAAGGGGGCTTGAGGATCCTCCCCTAGCATATTTTGAAAATTCAACCACTAGAGAACACAATTATAAGCACTTCAAACGACAGAAACCTAAAATATTCATTTTAACATTTAGCAGTATTATTGTCGGGGGGAAAATGTTTTCCATTCATAAGATCCTACAAGGCCGAAAGAACTAAAAAATTAACTCAGGTTAAATATGCTGAAAGTTAAACTTAAGCACTAGAAAGCCTGCCGAAGTGCCAGGGGGCAAACGGTGGTCTCGAAGGGAGGGAGCCCCCTGCCCCCCTTTAGTTCCGGGCCTGCTCAAGACCATTTACATCTAGAGAGCTCATCTTTTTTCTTTTTCAAAACGTACATCTTATTTTTTATCCAGATAATCATGAATTCAGGTAAGATTCTAGATGAAACTTTCAGGGTATCTTCCTAAAGTATGCTCGCACGACTGCGCGTGCTGACATTCCTCAAATGTGTGCTTTTAGCGTAAATTCGTCAATTTTAGCCAAAAACTATTGACTTTTTGAGCCACGCAACGTGCGGTATCCACGGTTTGAACTACTCGAACCTGGAATCATTTTAGAAGTTAAAGTTTGTTTGTCTTTAAAGACGAACATTTTAAAATAAAAAAATGAGCTCTCGAACAATAAATGCAAAAGAACTTCAGTTGCGTTTACCAAAAGTTGAAAAAACACAACATTTCAGGAGAGCAGTTTAACCCTTTACAGACCAGGTTTGATCAAGAGAACGCCACTCTTCCGTTAATATAGGAAGGTAGTTAACTGTTCGTACACGGGGGAGTTGGAATTGCCTATACAATGAATTGAAGGCGCTCGAACGAAACCTTATCTTGAATGTGTCTACATCCAGAATCGCGTTTATTCTAAATGATACTGGAACAGTGTGATATAGACTAGAGCAGAAATACGAGAAAACTCGGGCTTGGCCCATAAGAGGTTAATGTGGGAAATTTTTTTGAAAAAGGAAATTATTTCCTATAATTTCTCCACCCAAGCGTTTGCACACCCTTTTGTTTTATATAAAAATGGTCCCTTGAGACATGCTGAACAAAAAAAACAAAAAACAAAAAAAAAAAAAATGCTTACGGTCTCCCTTGAATTCAGATTTCAGGTGGGTAGACAAATCTAAGCAGTTTTTGAGAAAATTTTGAAGATGCCCAGCAGACACGTAGTATAGTAGGCCTCCGTTACGACATAAATGTCCACGACATTGCGACAAGTGTAATTTTTAACTAAATTTCAAAGTTTTATAATGATTGTTTGCATAGATTTCAATTTAATGAAGCAAATCAAAGAAATTATAGAGGGGCGCTGCTATCGAAAATGATATTCTTTTCTACCTATATAACCTATACCATGATTTTACACAAATTCCAACTTTTGGCATTCTTCGCGTGAAAGGTTAAGTTCGACGACCGCCGGATATAATCCAGCAAGCAACCAAATAAGTCCTTATTTGCTTGCCGAACTAATTCGACGATTTAGTTGTTTTAGAACGATTGAACGTCTCACTTTCGAATTATTTCGGCCCCAATTTGTCATCAATCTCTTCGCGTTATATTCACAAGGAAATAGATAAGGAAATAGATTTGAAACTCGATGGCAAAGAGCAATCATTTTCTGGAAAATTAACTATTCAGAGAGTCAAAGTCACAAATCCGAGGTTGAATCTCCACAAGAGCAATTTCTCCAGACCCCGTCTTGAGCCAGCCATTTAGACTTTAGAGGCCAAAATGTCGACTTTCGTGACTCGCAATTTCGCCGATGAATGCTTCGGGAGCGTTCTAGAATGGGGCTATTGCACACTTTTTCTATAAGCGATTTAATAGTCGACTACGGCGTAAAAACCTCAAAAAATAACGATGGCGGTACTAAAAACTTCCAAAATCCACTCCTCAAGTCAATAAACGCAGTTATTTGCACGAGCGTAATGGTGGCCGAAGGCACTAACAATGGGAGATTCCTATCTTTATTTCGTCACTCTTTCTATGTTGACAAGGATGATTCACAGAGTAATTAGTCATCAGAGTGATGATCCACATCCGATGAATGGTGCCGCAACACCTAGTGACACCGGTGTCAAATGAAAGTAGTCTCTTATTGGTCACTTCTTGATGGAGTTTCAGAATTGTTAGATGGGAATCTCCCATTGTTAGTGCCTTCGGCCACCATTACGCTCGCGCAAATAACTGCGTTTATTGAGTTTAGGAGTGGATTTTGGAAGTTTTTAGTACAGCCATCGTTATTTTTTGAGGTTTCTACGCCGTAATCGACTATTAAATCGCTTATAGAAAAAGTGTGCAATAGCCCCATTCTCCGGGGAGCTTCCCCGCTAAACCGGTAAAGCTCCAAGTCGTTCTTTTATTCTCCGATTTCGTTTCTGATAACCCGGGGGAGTTCATCGGAGCGTTCTTGAACTCCGATGAAGTTCATCAGAGCTCTTCCCCGGGGTACACCGGCTTTACCAGAAAAAGAACTCCGGTAAAACCGATGAAAACTAACCTCAAAGAAGTAAACATCCTATTTCCGTGTGTTCATATGGGTGGAGGTTATTGAAATGTAAACAGACATTTTTAGCAATAACACGCTGCGCCCGCCGCCCGTGGTCGTTCTTAAATTCATCGCAGAACCAATGAGCTTCATCAAAACATTATCGGCTTTATCGTAAACACTCCCCGGAAATTCTGATGCACTTTCCCGGTTTACCGGATCGGAGAATTCTAGAACGCTCTCTATCTAACGATCGCAATAGAAATGCCCGAATGAAATCCGGCTGCATTGGCGGATCCCATTTGATTGCATGAGAAATGATAGATTGTCATGGGGCTGTAGCCCCTCCAAAAATCGATTGTTAATCATACATTCAAATGAGAGGAACGCGTAGTTTCCAAATTGCTGGATCCGCCTATGTGACCGGCAGTCGATTGAAACAAAATGAACCAAACTAGAGTCCCTTGATGGAAATATTGTATAGGGAGTACCGACACGACGCTTTATGCATTTTGACAGGAGTCGATTTTGTCGACCGCGTGAACGCATTAGAAGGTTAAGTTCGACAGTCGACCAGTGGTGGACTGGCGGATTTGCCGGCATTCCGGTCCGTTCCCATACGTTCCTCTACGAATCGACTCCATTCGTGTGGAGCCTTCGATGTCGTCGACTCCTGTTCGACTCCGTGAGAGTCTAAAACGAACGACAAATCACAACTCGTTGAGCTCGTGTCGGTACTCCCTATACAATATTTTCATCAAGGGACTCTAAACCAAACCAATTGTCTCCTCAAAATACAGGCAGAAGGTCCTTCGGAACATCCATGACACATGCGCGCGAATAAAACAAAGACAGAGAGGCCATAGAAGCTAATTACGCATCCGTTTAATTTTCTTCGGATCGCAAGAAGAGTGGTTAAAATAATTTACTTCCGCGTTACTCACAGAAAGGTATCAGATAGATATAAACATCTAAAGAGGAGAGAGAAAAAATAGGAAAATAGCAGGCCATCAGAGTGCAAGAGAGGCGCGGGGGGTTCCGGACGGGAATATTAGTAAAATGCAACGAGAGATAGAGAGAAAAAAAAGGAACTGCGGACAGAGAGAACAGACCTACTATAAAGAAGCATCGATGACTGCGAAGAAGCATCGATGCATGACGGGAATAGAGAATCCCATGTCTCATCTCAGATGTCAAGTGCAGATTTCATCATCTTATAACAACCGAAGAGGTCAACGTCGAGTCTTACACGGTCCGGTGAACAATATTATTCTTCCTTTATTTTTCTTCTCGTTTAACTGGGGATAATCAGAGCGATTGAAACTGTTTACCTTCTTAAAATCAGAAGGAGATAAACTCCCCTCCCCCTCCTCCTTGCAGCACTGATTATCTTGTGGTACATTACCAGTGGCGTAGCGTGCAATAGGGCAGTTGCAAGGGTCTGAAATGTTGTGATTTTTATAAAGAAAATGATAGTAGGTTTTTGATGAGCTGAGAACAATGGTGCCTTCGGGTTTCTCCTAAGTGTCACGGTTTCGGAGATACACACGTGTAAAGTTGTAAAAAATCGTGTGCGTAGTGACGTCACTACGCGGAATTCCCATTGAAAACAATGTATTTCGGGCCAAAATCTCATCTCCAGCGAACAATGGGACTTGAGGAGAAACCACATCAAGTACTTTCATTTCCATTATAAAAAACACAACATTTCAGACCCTTTTGCAACTGCCCCATTAGGCAACGTTGCATTGTGTCCATTTAAACCCTTGAAAAATATCGAACTATTGGGTGTTCGCTGAAAACCTTCGAATTCGATCTTTTACAAGGGTTTAAATGGACATAATACAGCGTTGCCAAATTGCACGCTACGCCACTGGTACTTACTTGCTTTTTGCCTAGGTACCTTATTAATTGAAGACACTCAAAAACGAAGATGTAGAGTTCATAGTGGCGCGGCGGCTTATGCAATTTGGCTACCACGCTTACTTGCCATTCAAACCTATCTAAAAGTATCGATATCTTGGGGATGAAAATGCACCTGTTTTATCGACTTTTTCACCTACGTTTAAATAGAGATGACGTTGTTGCCACATTGCACGAGCCGCCACTGAGAGCTCGTTTCAAAGGTGGAGGCGGAGCTCGCACCAATGAACCTTGGTGAATTTTCAATTTTCATTCCTTTAAATCGAAACAAAACTTGCTTGAGACTATACACGTATGATGTCTACAATGAAAAACCAAAGGCTCAAATTCATATGAGAAATAACGCTTACTCCCGTGAACCAAGACTATTGTCGGGTAAAAATTTACATCCAGCTGGACTCGGTCTCATTATTTCGTACCACATTAGATGTAGCTTTTCCCTTAACATTCCATGATTCTCAGCGTCACTTCTGACAGCGGCACAAAGATGAAAATTTCAACTATTAGGGAAAATTCGCTAAGAATGGGAATAGAATAGGTGTGCCTTCAATTTAATGAGATAGGCAAAAACAAGAGCCGCGGAGTAGAGTAGAGTAAATGTACTATGGCTTTCAAAGAAAAGTATCCCGAGAGAAATTTTCATAATTTCATTTTTCGACCAATTTGAGAAATTTTACGGTTTTCAGGTATTTCAGAGTCTCGCAGTATTTCCACTTATGACGTTATGCCTCAAAAAATTTTAAAAATGGAAAATAAAAGAAAAATTCATCAAGAGCAATTTTACTAAGGGGACTTTCTTTTGAAAGTCATAGTACCTACGTACTAACAAACGCAAATTCGTCACTCCTTTTTTTTCAGTGTATCTCTGTGTTTCAGTAGATAAAGGGACAGATTAGACAGGAATCTTCCATGATAACCGCCATTACAATCTTGCAGTTAC
>VMOF01000111.1:69657376-69693079 GCA_011764245.1 Trialeurodes vaporariorum
CAACCTTTACAACTGTGCCAACCTTGCATCAGAAGGATTTGGAAATAATTCTCAGGTCTTCCCAGTCTCATGGAAAATTTCCCTACTTTCCTTCATTGTCGGTCTGGGGATCATGACATTTACTGTTGTTGCTGCACTCATGAGTTGTTGTATTCAGAGTTGTTTTAAGAAAAGCATATTCACTTTATCTGGCTCACTTCAAGGTTTAGCAGGTACATAATTAAGTCACCTTTTATTGTCTCTCAAGATAAAAAAGTGAAAAATCAAAATCTTTTGACAAGAGGTGTTCGAAGATTGAAATTTTTGGTCGGGTCGAGTCGAGTTTTGCCTATTTTTTTGAGTTTCGAGCTCCAGTTCAAGTAATCGCAATATTGCAAAACAGCAAAATAAGTTCACAATATCTGAAAGGCCAAAAAGAACCAAACATACCCATACTAGTCATTATGCTTCATTCATTATCCAAAAAGCAAGGGAGGAAAAGGGAAGACAAAGGTTCAATCTTTCTATCAAGGCTTTTATCTTACTTTTAGTCAAAGTTTGATGCTGCTTTGGCCGAAGGAAATTAAGTAGTTGACGTTGAGAATGTTAAAGCTTTGCTTCCATCTATCTCTTTCTTTGCTTTGAATTTCTCAAATTTTATGAAATTCTTTGAGCAAAGTCCTCTACCCTTAATTTCGGAATAGAGTTGTGGATTTTGCATTGTAAAGTTTCATAGACTGTCGAATATTCGCGAAATGAGCGGTAAGAGATGCACAAATTCAGGGTGGATGGAACAAATTTCACAAACTCCAATTTTTAACATGCAATGATGATTTTCGAAGACACTGACTTTTTTTTTTCCAATTTTTTTTCAAATTAAAAAAAAAAAACTCGAAAATTACTCGAATTTTTTCCTCGTTTGAGTCGAAATTTCGAGTATCCGAATACTCGAAAATCGAATATTTTTCGGGTACTCGAACACCTCTTTTTTGAACTTTCTTTGTCTTTTCTCTTTGTGTCAAGTCCACAGAGAGGCATCTTTTTAATTCCTTTGGTTTTTTAAAGCATAATATCAGAATTAAAACCAAAACAAAAGTCAAGAGTAAATACAAAGACAAAAACCAAAGAGTGAATACAAAGACAAAAACCCAAGAGTAAATACAAAGAGAAAAACCCAAGAATAAATACCAAGAGAAAAAATGACTCAAATAAAGCCAGCAGAGGTTCGGAGCCAGAGCCACTGATAAACTTGAAACGTGTGTCTCTCTCCTCAGAAAACTATGAAAAATACTTCAAAACCAATAATTACTAGTTAGAAACTGATCTCAGGTCTTCGCGTTTCATCAGAGATTGATCTAAAATATTATCTGCAGTTTGAATTATTGCTATCAGAACTCTGAAATGGGGCAGTTCCCAAAAAGAGCTCCCATTGCAATAATTTCAACAATCATCTTTGTAATCAATTTTTGATTACATGAGAGCATCTGAAATTAGTTTTAGAACAGTAAAAATACTGGTCTCAAAGTAATTTTTATTATTTTCATTTTTCTGTTGCGAAAGACACACATTTTTATTTAGCCTTCTCTCAAGCTCCGAACTCCTCTGAAAGACAGAACTGAATTTAAACTGGGAAGGAAAATTTGTAAGGCATTTCAAACTTTAATTTATCATTTTTTTTTAAGATTCTAAGCACTGTTATATATAACATATATTGTTCCAAAGACAGCAGCAAGAATGGAACGAAGAGGAAAGTTGAATTTTTTTAATAGTTGATAATTTCCAATTTTAAATTTACATTTATAAATTAAATTATTCTCGTTTCTTCACAACAGGTATTCTATTCTTGCTTGGTCTTTTAATCTATGCATTTGGATGGGGGACAAAGCGGGTGGAGCGGCTTTGCGGTCGGGACTCTGGATCTTTCAGCACAGGAGATTGTTCACTAGGCAAGTGTTCGCTAAATGTTCATTGAAAGCCAAATCCACCAAATGCCAAGGACAGGGGTGGATCTAGTACTAAACACACTTTTGGGAGGGACTATTTGTGTTGGGGGAGGGGAGAGGGGGTCTTTCCTAGAATTGTAATGTTTTCACCAGCATCCGATAGGTATTTTCCACCTTACGTATTTTTTTGGATTTTAGGGGGCCATGGCCCCTACAGCCCCTCCTTGACTCCACCGCTGGCCAAGGATACAGGGGAGTTCAGGAGGTTGATTCTGCACTTTTGGATGAGACGAAACGAGACAGCAGGAATCGATCATTCCTATTGGTTTAAATGGTGTAACGTGACAATTTTGAAGTCGTTCGAGTCGTTCATTTTAGACCGAATGACTCAAAATCTGTCTCATACCGTTTAAACCAATGGGATTGGTTGATTCCTGTCCTGTCATCTCATCTCGTCTCGTCCGAAAGAGCAGAATCAGCTCCCAGGTATACATACTAAAAGCAGATGAGATTCGTTCAACATACAATGGTGGATTTTAAAGTAAGTTTACCTATTTTTTTTCTCAGAAAGTATCAATGCTAGAAGAAAAAAAAAAACCCAGTGTTGAAACGTACGTACTTTCAGCTTTCTAACAAGCTTTAGTTTTTCAAATTTGACCAATGGGTTGCGGAGATATCGTGGGTTTTCCCCACCCGTCTCTCCTCCAAACGTGCCTACCTTTTCACGCACTACAGAAGACTGCGAGTTTCGGCAGGCGATGCACTTATCTCCGGATCAGACATCTCAATAACACCTGATTGCATGTTGTTTACTGAATATACTACTCTTCTACTGATAAAATGATCCAATTTGTATCGATCTTCAAACTTTCGGTCGGTACTGAAAGTGCAATCATCATGAATTAAAGCTGGATTAACAGCTTCCGTCAAAACATGGTTCAGGAGTATGGGGAAAGAACTTTACGACGGCTGTATACAGAAATTGTAGCACCGATATGAAAAATTCAAGAATCTAGCGGGTGACTATGTCAAAAGATGAGGTGAGATGCCTCACAACAAAGTTATAACTTGTTTTAATAAAATAATAGCTCTATTTTACTTTTTCAAAGTCTTAAACTCATGTTTTCTGTGAAGCTCCGCAGCGCATAAAAAGGTGGGCTTGTTTGAAGGAAAGGCAGGTGTGGAAAATCCACAATATCTCTCCGTAACACGTAGGCCAAATTTGAAAAACTGTAGCTCATAAAAAGCTGAGAATACGTACGTTCCCACGCTGGGCTTGTTTTTATTTTCTGACAATAATAGTGTCTGAGAAAAAAAATAGGTAAACTTACTTTAAAGTCCACCCTCGTACATATGAATAACTCATCTCAAGGCTTACTAGATGCAGCAAAGATGAATATTATAAACTGAAACAAAAAAGTGGGAGAGTTGATGACTTACCAAAATGAGTGGTCGACTCTAAAGCATGTCTTTGTCAGTCCGATTGGATGGCTCCATTCTGTCCCATATAGCAGTGCGGGCACTTGGAAAAAAAGCAGGCTGATTCCTGCCCTGGAATAAAAAAATAATGAAAGAGAAAGTGGTAGGTAATTAGGTAATTTGAGCTACATATTTCAACAAAGGTTGATATACAATTTTGTGCATTGTTAAAAGTGCAGCTTTTTTTTAGTAAAGCTTTGTAAACTCCTGTGGACCGACCCTTGAAATTCCCGACTTTTGATTAGACTGGGTAAGAATGGGAAACGGCGATTAGTGGAGACAAGTCACGCGGTTGCCAAATCTAGTTAAAATATGGAACAGATTAGATTAATTAGCAGCTGCTCATGACTGTCCAATACAATAATTAATTAGATAAATTCCTTAATTTGATTAGACTCTCCACCAATCATTATTATCCGTTCATATTCAATCTATCCAAAAGTCAGGAATTTTAAGGATTGGCCCACAGAACACCTTCTATAGAGTATCGACCAGAGGATGCTACGGTTAAAAAATTAACAATTTTTTGTAAGTGCCGCGGATCGTCAGAAAATACAGAATAAAAGCAGCATTATTATGTCTTGAAGCCAGTGGCCAGTCACCTTGAAAAACTCGGTTCTTTAAAACATTCATGCTGAAAGGTTTGAATTGATCTTTCAAGATTTTCTGACTTTAAAATAGGAAGCTAAGTTGTCCAAGAGGTATGTAAATCAATAAGACACTCTTGCTCACAATCTTTGATAAAAATAAAAAGAAACTTTCCAATTTTTTCAACTGAAAAAGTGCAGGTAATTATGGAGGATCTACAGGTCGCTGGGGATCTACCGACTTACTCTACAGAAAAAAAAAAAAAAAAGTAATCTGCAAAACTGATCAAGTAAAGAGGTGAAAATACTATCACAGAATACTCTAATCAGAACGGAAACTCTAATTCATTTTGAAACATTATTTAATTCAGGCCGCCATGTTCGAAAGTGAGCATCTTCGGCAATCTTCGGCAGATCTTCGGCAACTGGCCGAGTTGTGATTGGTTGTATAGCCTGAAAAAGCATGTCCGCCATCTTGAGAAGTGAGTAGGCACAGTTGCCAGTTTGTGCCAGTAAATTCCAAATCTTGTTTCCATTGGCTCTTATGGGAGTTTCCGTTCTGATTAGAGTATTCTGTGATACTATGGTTGATAATCAATGAATAAGATCAGAACAGTGCAAATAGATGGTTCAGCTTGAATCGGGAACTACGGTATGGAGATCTTTCGCTCTACCATGCACCCTGCTGCTGCTCAGGACATTGGCAATGAAATACTAAAATTAGCTGACCATTTTTTAGGCTATTTTTGAAATGAAATCCACAGAGACAGCTTACCATTGGCACAAAATAAGAGTCAGATTTTAATCCAATTTGATCAGTGGTTTAAATTTGAGCCATATTGGTATTTCAATAACCGCAGCTCCTCTTGTTGGAAATTTATTATTACAGGCTCCATGTTTTTCATTGGTACAACTTGGTGGAGACAGCAGAAATTTCTGGCTCTTAATCATTATTAATAAGTTAACGCTAATTACAATCATCTTTTTCCCTATTCTCAGGTTGGGCATTCTATACAGCTTTGTTTGGAATTATATTGACGTTTATAACTGCCGGCTTATCAGTGGCAGCGGAGAAAGCAACATCAAGTGACCAAGTAAGCAAGAAGATTGAAGAAGGCGAAACTTTGGTTTGCCTCGTGTGAAAATAATTGAGATAAGGGTATGCATGCAGAACAAATAAATACTCAACATTGATAAAAAAAAAAATTGTCTTCTTAAGAAACAAAAATTACCAAAAACCACTAGAATTGGATCCAAATGAAAATTATTCAATAAATTGCATTTGCAAGCCTACACATGAATTTGGAACAGTGTAAATATTTCCCAAAACCGTTCATAACCAGGGTGTCAACTGAGGTCCACAAAAAAAAATTAAGTACTTTTTAGGTACTTTTTAAGTACCTACTTGAAGAAAAAATTAAGTACCTCTCCTTGGGGAAAAATTAAGTACTTTTTAAGTACCTTTTTGTGACGTACTGCAATTCTTTTATAGCAATTATATCAATTAGTTTGAGTTAGTATTACATCACCTAAAATTTGAATTTGACTCTTGTATTAAATTTTCTTAAAAAAAGGTACAAAATATAGACTTCTAGAATACATGCAATTAAACGATAAGTACAGGAGTTAAAAAAAAAATAAATAACTGAACAGAGGTTGCATAACTTTCAGGCGATCGAACTGAACGCGCGGCGCAAAATGCGAAAAGTTACAGACCTTCTGTGAAATTTACATACTCTTTAGGGCTTTACGGACCGACCTAGAAAAATACACACTTTTCCGAACTTTACGGCCTGGTAGACACCCTGATATAGGATGAAATAAAAAAAGTACGTCGATGCTTAAACATCAATTTCAATTTTTGTCGCTAAAGGGACAAGTTGAGAGTGACGACCCCCCCCCCTCTTCCCCACTTCCGATCCCTACCTCCTAAAACCAGTTGGTCAGATTTCAAATTTCTTACGATCACCAGGGATTGAGAGCCGGAGCCGTGGTCAGATCTGAATTTTATGTTCTCCTCGGCAGAAAACTGTAGGAATACTGAAATGAGTTTCAATTTATCATTCAAATACTGAATCCAAAGGCTTTCGCACCAACAGAACTTTATTTCAAAGATTCGGTTTCAAAATATTGCGTTGGGAGCTCTTAAGGGAGCACTTTTTGAGAGCCATGCTCCCAAAGAGCTCCATACGAAATAACTTGAAACCGAATCTTTGAAATCAAGTTCTGTTGATGCAAGAGCCTTTGGATTCAGTATTTGAATGATAAATTGTAACTCATTTTAATATTCTCACAGATTTCTGCCGAGGAGAACATAAAATTCAGATCTGACCACTGCTTCGGCTCCCAATCCCTGACGATCAAGTATTATACAGAGCCCCAAATGGGGTTCTTGCAAATCTAATGCCAATTCTCTAATGTTAGAAGATTGGGTGACAGTGCCTCCTTAAGTAGGGGCCCTGAATACAGCCACCTGGACTACTGTCATTCTAGCTTTATATTAGTAAATTTACCTTTCTTTTTTGTTGCTGTTGGGTTTACTCTAGAAAATTGAAATTAAACTATGACTTGTATAAAATTAAAATACCTACCCTACATTTTTAAGCATGAATTTTTTTTTTGTAAAAGTCAACGATGAGAAGGTTCACAAATTAGGGAGGGCCAAAAATGCAAAATTTTCAAAACTATGCATGTAATGGGTCTGTTGCTCACTTCGGCTAGAGCGTTTTAAAGTATCAATTCATACGTAAAAATCCAGAAAAATGACAATAACAGCATCAGAAAACACCAAAACTGATTAATAAACTCACAAATTGCAAAAAACACTAGACACTATTCAACCCTTGTATCTGTCCACCAAGTGCACGATATTTTGAAGGGCTAGCGAGGCACATTCAAATAATCATCGCCCAAACAAATAAACAGTAAACACTGACGGCTTCTGTTCAAATTCTTCCGTCTCAATGTCCTCAATTCCTCATAATAGGCTGCAAAAGGTATGGAAACCAATATTTGTGTCGAAAAATTAATAAAATGAAACAATAACACACAGGAGTTCCAAGGATGATGATTGAAATTGGAATCATACTTAGAACTCCTGTGTGTTATTGTTTCATTTTGATAATTTGTTGACACAAATGTTGGTTTCTGTACCTTCCACAACCTGTTGCAACAAATTGAGGATATTGAGACGTGAGAATTCGAACAGTCGCCGTCAGTGTTTACTATTTATTTGTTTATGAAGTCAGCTGTAGTCACAGTCGGCCATGATTATTTAAATGTGCCGCGCTAGTCCCGCGAAATATGGTGGACGTGGTGGAAAGATACATAGGTAAATAGTGTCTAGTGTTTTTTGCAATTTGTGAGTTTATTAATCAATTTTGTTGTTTTCTGATGCTGTCATTGATGTTTTTACGGCTTTTTACACATGAATTGATACTTATAACGCTCTAGCCGAAGTGTGCAATAGACCCATTAGTGATTGAGCATGTCATACGCATGTGTGGTTGAGGGGAAAAACTATGCTATCAGAATTTAAGGTCACTTTTCCCTTGTACTTATGTATACAGTGGTCAAAGATGATCATTTTTCAAAAATGTTTTACGTTTTTCTTGTTGTGGTTCATGGTGTTGGAAATTGTAAAATTGAGAATTTTTGTTGTCTCGTCCATTTTATTCTCCGAACTGTGCAAAAGACAAAATTCCTACGGTTTAATTTTTTCATTAAAAAAGGCACAAGTATTAGTTGAAATGTCGCACTGGGATAAATGCATGGCTTTTTCTTAGAATCAAAAATATTAGTAAGAAAGGAAAGTTTATGTATACTTACATTCATAAGAGTTTATTAAATAAAAATGCTTTCATAATTTCTTAATTTTTCAGAGTTCTTCGAAACCAACCGTTTACTAATTCTTCCTGATGATAGAGATTAACATTATGCCAAGTGCATCTGTGAGGAGTATACATTTCTACGGAGTTGATTACAACCAAGAAGCTTATAAAGTCGTTTTCTCGAGACTCTTCCAAACAGAGAATATCCTGCCGAAAAGTTACCAATCTTATGAAAAAACTGCAAGCACATAACAATAGGTTGTCCTTTTCTTCAGTGAAAGCTTTCATGACAGTCAGATTTCCTGAAAGAAAAAGGAGAAGTCAAGGAAGGTGAATTACTTTGCAGCCAAGTTACAATCTAGGAACATATTTGCTTGCATGATGCTTGATTTCCATGCGGTAAAGCATGTAAGCACTCGACTAATTTAAGGGTTTTTTATACTGTACATATTTTTAGAATAGAATAGAAACTTTTTTTGCTCTGAGATTCTTTGCTTACCAGAAAATAATATTGATCCTTTCAAAAAGAAGATAGGATGATAATTGAATTTTTACTCTGACGCACAAGTGTTACTTTGCTTTTCTCCTACGATTTATTTCATACGAGAGTAATCTCAAAAGCAATTTATTCACAAAATATCTAGAATCTAAAATCATTAACAAAGCATCTGAAAACAAGGATCGCAGTGCAATCAAAGTTTTTCTTAGCAATAAGCTTTTGGTTATTTAGAGCACTTGATGTTGTATAAATGAAGATAAATAAACAAACGAATGAATAAATATCTATGAATGCACAGAGAACTATAAAAATAAATAAAACTAATAAGATCCCTATTTTTAATCCTTGTAAGTAAGTACCTGTCCCAGGCTAAACGCAATCTCAGGGTCATCACCAGTGTCTAGCCTAAAGACTTGGCACATTGTAACTATTGCAAGTCACTTTTAACCCATTGACTTACCATTTTTTTTTAAAATACTATTTATTTTTTATTTTTAACAATTTTTTTAAGCACTTTCAGTTTGACGCTTTATAGCGTTGAAGTAGATCTGGCCCAGAGAATGAATGAGATGGTAACACATCAAAATAAGTCAATGGGTTAAAGGTTTAGAAGGATTCAATCTGTCTAGCCGTCCAAGCTCCAAATTTGCATTAGAATTTTAGTTTCATAGAGTCACTTTAAAGTTAAATAGCAACGAATCAGCAATAGATATGAAAAAAGTTACACACAGTGTTAAAGGAAATTTGACAAGACGTCATTTCCAAGGCGGGACTAATATTGTAATTCCCCGGCAAAAAATCCAGAGGTTACCCTTCAACCTCCAACTGATAACTTACAGTAAGTAAATTCGTTAGAAGTTTTGATTTCTGTTTTTTATAAAGGTGGATTTTGAATGAATTAAAATTTCTTTCGCTACATTAATTAGTAAGAATTTCTTTGGGATTAAATTTTTATAATTTCGTGCTGCGAATGAATTTTTCAAAATTTTATGAACAAGAGGCGGAGCATGCAATTTGGCACTATTGCATTTTGTACATTTAAACTCATACAAAAGATTGAATTGGATACTGCTTTACCTGGTAGATTGATCTTTTTCATGGGTTTAAATGGACCAAATTCAACTTTACTACATTGCTTTGCCACAACTCATTGCTACTACATTAAAGCTTTTAAGATGTGTTCATTAAAAAGTGTACAAAAGCTTGAGAGGAGACACTAATTAATAATTTTTCAGAGGAATCTCAAAATATTGATGGATTTTATAATTTCCTGTTCTTTTCGCTATCAAAACAAAAACTTTCTCAAACAAAATTAATTTACATAAAGACAAGAAATTTTATTCTTAAGTTCTGACAGAGCTTTGAAGATTCAGTGAATGGTATGGTAATGAAGCCATGGTTTTCAAAAATTCATGGCAAACGAATGTATCGAATATAACAAGATAGACTTTGAAGATACAGTGAATGGTGTTGTAATGATGCCATTGTTTTCGAAAATTCATGGTAAATGGATGTACCTATCCAATATAACAAGATAGAAGGTAGGAGAATAATTTTAGAGAAATACATTTTCATTAATAGTTAATACTCATGAAACGATAAAAAATCACTATTTTTTCTTCTATTCTTGCAAAGTATGTAAACACACGTATTTACTGTTCTTTTCTCTGTTTTCTACTGAGAGTGTGGCACCATAAGAATGGTCTCAACAAAAATATCAAATTGGGTTGGTTTAAAGCGATCAAGCAATAAGGGCTTCCAACTTTAAGTATTTGATTGTGTTGGACACATCCACATCCCGCATCTGTTTGGAGTGGAAAGGCATATGAAAATGACCATGTTCACTACAAACTTATATTCTTGTATAAAACGGCTTGAAGTATCACATATTAACAGATGATTGAGAACATTAAATTAACGGTGCGTTCACCATGGCGCAGTCTTAACCTCTGTGTTGTCCCAAGTCCAGGGACAGTCTCGCGCATGAAAGTGTTGCCAACCTGAGCACATTTTCACTGTCCCAGGCTATGCAACAACATCCAATCCCTCCATTTTAAAGATTAAAAAACATCATGGTGGTTCTTAAAAAATGTATGTATTATAGATATATCCATAACTTCCATTTAATACGGTTTGATGCTAAATAAAAGGGGGAACAATTGGCAGAGAGAGAAGAACTGATATTTCCCTCCATTCTCTTAGGTTTAAGCTGACATTCTTCTTTTTCTGCTGAATTATTTTTGTACTATTCTTCGAAAATGGAATTTTCATCACTCCTTCCCTGAGGTAACAACCAATAAAAGTTCTTCAATAGTTCTTAAAATATCCTCAAATGAAGTGATCTGAAGTCAAACATTTTTACAAGACTGTAAAGTCATAAGATACACCTTCTAGCATACAACTTGGTACCTGCCCACAATCTAATTCTATTTCTCATAAATTGTATTGTTAATATTGTTGATTATTATTATTTTATCTTTTTATATGTAAAGTAGGAAGCGATTGGATCATTATATATGTATAAAAATATAACGATTAAACAGAATTATTTTCTATGACTTATTATTTCATACCTGCGGTGACCTAAAGATGAATCCATGGCTGGCCAACTGCAAGTCAAGGACAAGAGATGGTAAGAAAAACATTTCCCAAGATCATGTCTAAATCATTCCCTATTTCAAGTTGGTCCCAAAAACTGTAAATAAATTTCGAGACAAAAATTATTAAAAACAGTTCTGATTATTTAGCATACATGCTATGGTCTGTTTCAAATCGTTAGAGTCTTGAGCTCCACAACTTACTTCACGTCATGGGCGGATACAGGAAGTTGTCTGTCTTTCTCTCCTCCCATTTGATTGCGTGCATTAGAAAAAGATGGAGATAGGGGCCAAAGTCACGAGATGGCCTGCTATCCTTTTCTAACACATGCGTTTAAACAACTGGAGAAAGAGAAAGACAAAGACAAAAACCAATTCCTGTATCCGCCCCCATGCTTCCCGTGCGTCTGTTACCCTCACTCTAGACCCTTTGATGCCTGCCTTGACAAACATCTGCAGCTTGAAGATTCCGCCGTTGACAATAGACAGTAACTATACCAAAGGTGGAATCTCCAAGGTCAGGGAGTCAGTCAAGGTAGGGGATCGAGTCATCAAAGGGTCTAGAGCAAGAGTAAAACCCAGAGGAGAAGTATAGAAGAGCTCAAGCTCCTAATGAGTTGAAACGGACTATAGAACAGAAGTCAACAAATTTCATGAGTCTTTGAGAGGACACTAAACAAAAGAGAACTAATTACAATTAGTAATGCTTGCAAACTTTTGCTACAAGCAAATAAATAGAAAATTCTGATGTAAAATTCGGCGAAAATCACAAAAATCACACTAATAGAGTCAAAAATTCAATGATAAATTCAGAAAACAGCTGTTTAACAGCAAAATTGTAATGGCAGAGCTACGCATGTTTCATGGGAAATTCCTGTCTAATTTGTCACTTTCTTGGCAGAAACACAGAGATATGTCTCAAATTAGACAGGAATCTCCCGTGATACCTGAGTAGCTTTGCCAATAAGCATGATTCTTTGAGTGAATTTTGTGATTTTTTAGTAAAGCCATCGTCATTTTGACAAGTTTTTATGTAAGGATCAACTCTTCAGTCACCTGGAGCGAAAGTTATCAAAAGCCCTGTTGGTCAGTAAGGGGAAATTTTATAGAACGTAGTGGCTTGCCGCAAGATCTTTTATCCCTCTCTTACCCTCATTACATGCCTCAGGTAAGATAAGGACAAAAGATGAAGCTGTAGCTTCGACTCATATCTTTTTCTTACCTGATGTACGCAAGTAATGAGGAAAAGAGAGATGGAAGATTTCACTGCATGCCATTGATAGAATGCAAAGAGGTCAGCTTCCATTCAAAGAGGCATCCTTAACAGTGACCCTTGTTACAACTGAGCTTCTTTAAGTTGCAGAAAATAAAAACCGCAAATTCGCCTGTAAGAAAAAGTAATTACTTCAGGAATACTGGAGGGAGGAGGGCCCACATTTAGAAATTTTATGAGGCTGTTTACTTACTTCTTTTTTCTCAATCTATCACTACTACTATCCATACTATTTGGAGCATTGGAGAGCTGCTACTTCCTGGACCTGGTTAATTTTTTTAAAAATCAGTGTTGACATTATTTCAGTCAAGAGCAGGCTAGAGTCCCTATATACAGTGAGAGTTGCGCCATTACTGAATCCATCTCTGATTGGCTCTCAGATTTAGGCTCTTACCGAAGCCCCAAGAGGCAAATGCAAATTGCAGAGGGTTTGTGAACTTATCACACATTTACTGTACCAGTGACCGCGGTAATTATTGTTGATTTTTCCAATGCTTAAATTTTGCTATGGAGAACATTATCTCTTTCAATAACGACTGTTATTGGCAAGAATCGGAACTTAACCTATTAGAAGTTGCAAAATAGCGGCAACAGCGCAGAGGCGAATGGCCAACCGCCATTTGCATTTTGCCTTTAGGGGGCTCTATTGATTCTTCTTCTTTTTGAGTCTTGGCGCAAAACTCTCCCAGTATATAGGGACTCTAAAGCAGGCATGAGCCTACTCATTGGCCACTATCCCCTCCTGACAGGAATTTTTCTAAGCTTAGGCTTTCTGAACATTTTTTGCAGCCTGGACAGGTCTTAGTGTGGGCAGAGGGGCAAATTATTCATTGAATAAGAAAACTTCAGGCAATCCTAGGATTGCTTAAAGAGCTTTAAAAGGAGACATCATACTATGGTAAGCCATACTAACCAGTTACAGCCATCACGTTCTGAACATAGTGTTCGGCATAGGACGAACCACCAGACGCTGGATGTAACGCACCATGACTCATAAGATTGACACATTTGGCACATTCCTATGCAGAGCTGCGGCAAATTAAGTTGGCCCCTCAAAAATAGAAGAAAGTCTCACAAGGGGAGTGCACGAACCCGGACCCTCGAAATTTGATCAAATTTTCAGGATCGGTAGTTCATAAGAAACTATTTTACACATGTTTGGCCGTTTTTGTGAATAGGCCTTAGAAACGGAGGAAAAAAATTGGCTGCGCGTGTGACCTCAAATAGCTGCTACTGGCCGCTCCCAACATGAATCGGCAGCATGGCCGAAGGGACAAGGTCTCTGACTCCGGGTTATGAGGTTAGTGGTTCGAGTCTGACTCCGGCCACTAGATTTTTGCACTGCGTGTTTGCACCGATATATTCATTTTCTCTATATTTTGACAATTTTGCCGTGTGCACCGAGCCGCTTTTTATTTACAAGTAAGAATTATGCAAAAATGAACATTGAAACGGCACAGCACACATTCTCGCATAGATGGGAGGGGAGGAGGGGTATCATTGCCAATATTAGAATAGGAAGAAAGTAGACGAATCGATATAAAAAAAACAAAAATTTATTATAATTATTTGTTTTCTCATTCAAATTCATTTTCATTTACTCACTTTTTTTTTTTTTTTTTTTTTTTTTTTTTTTTTTTTTTTTTTTTTCACTTACGTACTTCCACGTTTTCCATGTACAGCAAAATTTCAAATCCTACAACCCTGCAGTCAGTGGTGGATGGGAGAGGGAGGCAAAGGTACGTGCCCTCCATCCACCCCCAAGCCTCAAATGTTGCCTTTTTTCAACAGAAAATAGCCCTCAATTTCTTCCTGCAACGCTTCAAATTTAAAACATTCATGGGCGAGCCCCCCTCCCTAGAAAAATTTTCTAGATCCGCCACCGTCTGAGGTTGAAGGCACCAATAACGTCGTGTAGAAATTCCCGGAGTTCCATACTGGTGAGACAGGAAAATCGTATTTATCATTGTTTTTATCGATTCTTCTACTTTCTTCCTATTCTAATATTGGTAATGATACCTCCCCCCCCTCCCCCTCCCATCTATGCGAGAATGTGTGCTGTGCCGTTTCAATGTTTATTTTTGCATAATTCTTACTTGTAAATAAAAAGCGGCTCGGTGCACACGGCAAAATTGTCAAAATATAGAGAAAATGAATATGTTGGTGCAAACACGCAGTGCAAAAATCTTGTGGCCGGAGTCAGATTCGAACCACCAACTTCATGACCCGGAGTCAGAGACGTTGTCCCTTCGGCCACGCTGCCGATCCATGTTGGGAATGGTCAGTAGCAGCTATTTGAGGTCACACGCGCAGCCAATTTTTTTTCTCCGTTTCTAAGGCCTATTCACAAAAACGGCCAAACATGTGTAAAATAGTTTCTTATGAACTACCGATCCTGAAAATTTGATCAAATTTCGAGGGTCCGGGTTCGTGCACTCCCCTTGTCAGAGAATCTGTGAAGAATTAGAAAATTGTCTTTAGAACAGTACGAAAAGTCATGGTAAAAATACAGTTAAAACCTGAGATTCTCAAGAAAAATTCTGAAATTCAACCTTTGATCTTCTAAATAGGAAGGTATACATGCTACGTTTCAAAATAAAATTCATGAAAACAGAAAGTAATTCATCATCAAATGATGAGTCTGGTTCAGAGACAAAATACAATAAAGATCGCGCGCTACCTTTCTTACCGATAGTAACTACTTTTTATTTTGGGGTCTCAACAAAACAACGTGCAATTGGACCATAAATTGACTGATGAGCAAAGGTGTTGAGATTTATGCTAAGTGAGAACGAAGTACCAAAGTTGCATCAGTCAACGTATGGTCCATATTGGATGGCACTCCTTATGTTGTTCTGATGAGGCTCAAAAAAAAAGTCAGCCACCGCCCGATTGGCTAGTATGTGGTCTCAAAGATATATTTTCTCTGGTATGGTTACAGAATTTGAAGCAGTCATGTTGAGATGGCTGAAACCCATACGTGGAATGAAATTCAGAGACATTGATAATAATTCTCCTTGACTAGGGATGGCTAGCTCAATGGAAATCACATAGGAGGTGAGGAAACATGACAGGAGCTGCAATTATGATGCTCGCTCTTGATAAAAACAAGTAAAAAATTATTGAGTCTCAAAGGATAGATTCATATGGCCGGCCTTCTTAGAAAAATCTAAAAAATGCTTTTCATTTTTCCATCAAGAATGAGTGTTGTCAAGTATCCTCCCCACCGATATAATTTACATATTCAGGCATCACAATTTACGTTCAATTAGCTGTGATTTTGTCGATGTCTCTGAATTCCACTTTGCAAAGATGACTATCATTTATAGGTGGCACGGCACACTAAATGAAGTGGATGCCAGTGAAGAAAAAGTGGTACAGTAACAGACAGAGGAGGAAAAGGGATTTGTCTTAAAAAGATACTTGCCATTGAAAACATTATTCAAACAGAAAGCCTTAAGCTTGACAAATTGATTATTGCAAAGCTCGGTTACCACTGGACAAAAAGGCTTACCGTACCACTAGAATATACAGCTTTCCAAACAAAGTCTTAGATTCCTGCTGTCAGCTGGGTGTTGTACTTACAATCCAGTCGATGAGCTGGATAAGAGTACTTTGCAAGTCAATAATACTTATGGGCATGTAGCGCTCAAATTGATCTGACGAACTTCAAGGACTCTATTATTTAGAATAATTTGGGGATACAAAATTAACTTGCGACGCTGTTATTACAAAGGGATCTGTATTATCCTGAACAAACCTTCGAAGAAGACTGTGGAGACTGCAAACCTCTTCCTCTTCTTGCTCTTCGTCTTCCTGTTGATTGGCATTGTGGTGCCCTGAACCAAGATCCACTGTGACGCTGAAGGACTTTATCCATTGGCAATGGAAATGTAAACTCTGCAGCTCTCAAATTATCTGGTACAGTAGAATCCTCAATCCAAGTTTGATGAGGCAATCTCGTTTTCACATTTCGTACAATTTGGTATGACATAAATACAACGACCTCTTATATGGACATGGTATTGCTCTTCTTATAAACATTATAAATAACATAAACATTACAAATTAAACAGCAGCGCCAAAACGGTGAACGGTTCGGTGGAACGCGAATAACAACAAATGATTTTTGCTTGATTTCGGAGTTCTGCATGTAAACAAACGATCAGCTGATTTATTTCATATCTGTTTTTGTGTTGATTTGTTGAAAGGAAAAGCAGAGAAACTTGTGAACTGTCATTTCGAAATCGTCAACAGAAAAAAATGTTTCCTGACTTTTTACTGATATATTTCGTGAAAAATGTGCCGCGCTCGCTAAGTCTACAGTTTAGAGATCATCTCGTGGTTTTGTGAATTTTTCTGCCAACATGGGCTACTAACTGAAACTTACTTATTAATGTTGTGCTAGTTTCCATAAGGACTAAGGAGCTTTCTGTTTCTTGCCCCCCTCTGTTATAGCCAGCTTTGTGATATTGCCTGAAGTCAAATCGTTTAATTTTTCATTTTTCATTCTGTATTTCGAGCATCAGATCACAATGGCATTGCAGAGCTTATGCTCCACTATTTTAGGTGTCATATCAGTGTTTCAAAATGCATTAATAATTACTTTGAACATAAGTTATAAAGCAGGACAGTTAATCGTATCAACTCTCATTTTCATTGCGACCCAGCTCTATGCCTTACTCTCGAACATCCTCATTGCGATTAAGGTAATGCTAGAAGACTTTTGCATTTTTGCCTTCGACGTGTTCAACAAAATCTCTTTTTTCTGTTTAAACCTTCAATACCTTCTGGACTCTCTCATTTTGGCCATCATCAGCTGCGCTGTATTCACTCAGAATCTTGTCATCGGATTTTTTGACCACGTTTCGCTACTGTTCAGCGCGGTTCTCAACTTCTTTTTAAAATTTTATGATGGAATTATCTATGGATTTGAGCTTATGAAACAAGCTCTCATACTGATTGGTACGAGCACTTGGTTTGCCATTCAACTTATTCCATTTTGTATTTTGTACTTCTTTAATCTTATAATATCCTTATGCATTGGAATCCTAGAGTCAATACATTTGTTCATCCTAGCTATTATAGAAAGAATCTTGTCAACTGCCGGTAATGTGATTGGTTTTATAACAGATATTCCTGTTGAATCATATCTAGGCCTAACTTTTGCCTCATTAATCACGATCTTTTCAATTAAATACCAACGCTTAATTCGGAGTACTATAGCGTACTGTTTTCAATCCTCATATGTTTCATTTTTAAGAATCCTCTCGAAAATCGCAGTTGGAGTGCAGAAATTGAAAATCTTTCTCACTGCCGGTAACAGTGAAAATGTATTCGACGAGTACACAATTTTTAGTTGGATAGAAACGTTTCATGAAAAATATTTTAGTCTGTCATTGTTTGCAAAGCAGTATTATGAAAATGAAGAACCTTTATCCAATGAAGAATTAATGAACAGATTGGCTAGAGAACAGGAGCAGCGCCTGTGTGTCGTTTGTCAAGATAAAGGTAAAAATGTTATTCTCATGCCTTGTCGACATTTATGCCTCTGTCAGACTTGTTGTACAGTTATTCAAAAGGGAGGAAAGAAATGTCCAATTTGCCGTCAAACTATTAGGAGGATTATAAATGTTTATTCCTAGTAGGTATCTTTCAACTATGTACAAGGTGTTGTTTGAAAATCTTCAAGTTCTGGTTATATGTATTACTGACTAGCTGTTTGATGACCCTCCAATTCAATTGAATGATTGTTCAGATAAATCTACAGGCATGAAAGCTGCCCATGATATCCGGCGTTTACAGCTCCTGCAATCTGGCAACCGTGCTTTGCTGCCAGTTACTTAAAGCTGAGGAAAAAGATTGATTCTAGCTGAGGTACCTCACCAAGGTATAGATTGTCTTATCACTGTTTAAATGGAGAGTAGCTATTGTTGCGACGTTGCTTGAGCCGCCACTGGTATCTGGTGCAGTCATTGCCCATTGTAATAATTGGGGATTACTTTCGTAAAAGGGTGGATAAAGTGCGCTCGTGCTCAATAAACCTGATCTTAAAGGGTTTTGTGTGAGATTATGAAGTCTTGGATTTCGTTTTCTTAATCGGTGGACAGACTATGCAATCTAATCATTAGGTCATTAAAAAAACTTATTAATTGTCTTCAGAATCTCTCGCAATATGTTGTTGAGTGCGAGCAAACATTTTGTTTCATGTGCTCTGTTACTGGAGTTTTTCCTAACCTTTGTCCCAACCGTCCAAAGTGTTATGCGTTTTCTGATGGTATTATTCTAGTTTTCTAGACAGCAAAACCGCTTGCTTTGTCAGAAAGAAAATTCTGTGAATCAATCTTTATTCCTCACCAAATTCTTAAGAAAAATCTGTTGACTTGACAAAGTATCTGATGAAGATAAAGAAAGACTTGATTTCCTTAACTCACCTTTTTGCATACCTACAAAAGGAAAGTTAAGTAATTGACCCCTCCTTCCTGATCAATCAATCAATGACCATTAGCAGACGAATTTAAAGTTAATGTTGAAATGGAAGCCATACTCTAGTCCAAACAACTTAACTGTAGTTGACGAATGTGTTGGAGGGTCCTATAAGAAGCTGTTTAGTGTGTAATTAAAGCAAAACAGGTGGTACCATTAGTTTATTTGAACTGCCTTTATGCTCTGTAAATTTTTTGCACAACTTTTGTAAATATATACTCATGATTATTTTTCTAAGCGCATCAAATTTTTGGAGGTGTGAATTTGAATTTTTCACTTCAATCATAATTCCTCAACATCATAACTTTGTGTAATTTTTTGTACATCTTTTGGCTCTCCTCATAGACTAGAGGCTACTGTTTTTTCCCTCTTTCCTGATTGTTACTTTTAAAATCTTGGAAATATTTTCTGTGGAGTACCTACCTAGTTTCTGTTGAACTGATCTCTTGATTTACTTACCTACTTCAGATCCATGTAAGTTCCACCTCCTTCCAGAAAAAAAGCAGGAGAAAATGGTGGTTTTGGTCCCTGTTTTACCTGTATCTCTTACTCCATTCTCCATTATTTAAATCTGATATTTTATCCAAGTCTCTAATTTTTTAATTTTCATAACCACTGAATTGTTTTTTTCTTTAATTTGCTTAACAAGTTTAACTTCTTGATTATTTTAGTTTCTAGAAAAACATATCACATCTGTTACTTCAAGTAATTTATGGCTAATGTTGTAATGTTTATGAGTACCAAATATTTTTTTTTTTTATATTTAAAGTTTTCTTTTAATTTTTGAACAAAAAAATTTCCCGTGTCAATTTGTAGGTACTTTTAATTTTATTATTTTTGTTCTTAACGTAATTACATAAAATCATTAGCTTTACTTTTGTACAACGTATTAGTGTTTTTAATTGTTTTAAATACCTAATTCTCTCATTAGTAAGTATACCGACAGTACAACAGCATCTCATCCATATTATATTTTCAATTTATCACTCTCAACTGTTTTTCCGATGAGACAATTCTATTTAAAGTGTCAGAGGTCTTCTTCTTGCTTCTTCAATCTCCTGTATAATATCTTTCTCCATTTCTGTCACGATTAGTTGTAAGAAGAATCTAGTCTTATTTTTTAGTTAATTATGTCACTGGTTTCACTCAAGTTTCACCCAGTATTTTTTTGGAATTTACTGATGGTGCACTCTGTCTAGATTTATTTCATTATGATTTTTATTGATAGAAATTATTACGGCAGTAATATTTTCTTTGTGTAAATTTGTCATTTTTCGAAAGATTTTTCATTCCTGAGACCTACAAACTTGTTAACTCAACCAGGCTTTTAAAGTGTAGGTAAATAATATCTTCACTGGAACTGTTTTCAGAATGAAACTAATTTACTCATAATTATCATGTTGGCATTAAATGCAATGGAGCTGTTTTTGCCACAGGCTTCTATAAGGTTGATTCTGAAGTAGTACCCTGTAAAAGTGACAATAAGCGCACTGAAAAATCATTTGATCTACTGTCAAGCTCATTAAATGCTTTCAAACGCGATACGGTAACTGCGGCTCTTACCGCCTTTTACATTGAGTTTCCCTATCTCAATGAGCTACATCTTCAAGAGATGTTCTCGCAAAGCCACACAAGAAGAAGAAGGAGAAGCATAAAATTTCCATTAGATTTAAGTGTTAATCACTGCCATTACGGTCTCCTCCTTTGGAAGCATTTTATGAGTTTGGGAGTGGATTTTGTTATTTTTTAGTGCGCTTTTCGTCATTTTTACAGGGTTTTACTCCACAATGAACTATTAGTAAGCCTGTAGCAAAAGTTTGCAGTAGCTCCATTAAGGTGAATCCAAACCATTCTGCCATTTTGCTCCCCGTGTGATCCAATAATAGAATTTATTTAACGTAACAAAAAAACTGAAACATCACTCCTTGAAAACGTTCTTAGAATGCTCCTCAATTCAAAGTTCATATTAGAGCCAGTCTACCTGAAATAAGAAACAGTTTTATCAATTCTACTTTTTATGATCCAAGTGTTCTGAAGGTAACAGTGGTAACACATTACCATAATCCTGGTTGTCATATTTCGAGTCCCTACATTTGAAGAATATTTCAGAAATTGCTAAAGTGCGTAGGATTGATTAGAAGAACGTCTCAGCAAAAAAGTATGAGGAAACGCTCAAAACTGTAAGAATGAAAGTAGGTTCCTACTATAATTTCCCTTGTGTTGTTATTTGATGAAATGTCTTGATTCGGGTTCTTGCTACCAGCTCTATTCAGAGTTTCCTCTTTATTATTAGCTTTTGAGCAGAAATGGTCATGAATCTAACCCTAACCTCTTCTTGATTGGAAGATTGCAGATTCCAGCAATTATCCAATTAGTCCCTCTCTATGCATGAGATGAGGGTGAATCTCCAAGAGGTATTTTGTGTCTTCATTTTCACTTATATACCTACCTACGTATTGGAAGACATTCTTTCGATTTAACTAAGATTCAAGACTTAAATCCTAAAAATATTAGACTTGTTTAGAGGCACAAAACTACTGGAAGATGTGAGGCGAAAAATCTTAGTTTTGTTCCTCTGAAAAATCAAGGAAATTAAGAAATTTCTCTATGTGTAGAGAGGGACACATTAATGCCCAATGTATGACTCAGTGAAACGATATCTACTTCCGATTTGCGTTAAAATCTTTGAATTTTCTCATTTTTCCCAAAATATCAAATAAAAATTGGGGGTCCCCATTTGAAGTATGGGATGTAGGGAGGAGGAGACCCCCCTGGGAGGCCCAAATTCGCTGACCTTAAAAGATGTCCCCCTCAAAAATGTTTGACACGTGCTTCAGCGATTTTTGAAATTCGCGACTGTTTTCATAAAAACCCTAGTAGAAACTACTTTCATCAACATTCTGTATGTACACACATTCTTGTGGCATCTTGAAAATCAATCAACTCTTTTGCAACTTTTCTATGTACCTTGCTCTACGGAATATCATATTCTAAGTTTTTAGACAAAATTTGAGGTGCTTATTTTGTATTCAACGAGCTTCTTTCATTTTTATGGCTTGTACTTGGAGGAAATACAAATCCATTCAGTCGTCGATTCACAAGCATCCATCGATTGATGAAGTTTGTTTCGAGGCATGTTCGACTTTCCAAAACATTGTCATCTTTAATAGTCCTTGATTGAATGCCGTCGTCAATTTTGATTAAACCGTGTACTGATCTGTCCGTTCAATTCAGTGTTCAGTACTGTTAACATTTTGTGATAATTCTTAAGGCTTTGATAATAATACTAACAAAATGTATTGATTTGTAAATAGATAAACAATGTAATTCTATTTTTGATGCAAAAAGTAATCTGATTGATAATGAATATAAAATATTTTTTAAAATAGTTTGCTTTATATTTTTCTTTTCTTTTCTTGAACACTGGTGGGTACCTACGAGCAAGGAGCCCATTGAAAACAATTCTCAGAAAGACATCCAGGTCGTTTGAAATGGGACCGAGAAAAAATGGGGAAAATGGGAAAATGGGAAATGGGACCAAGTAATCAAGAATTATTGAAATCGAAAAGCTGGGTCTTGAACCATTTATATTTCATTTTGTTATTTTTCGATTAAAATAATGTTGCCCGAGCGTTTCCATTCAAACTTGATGATAACGAGCAAAGAACCCATTGGAATCAATTCTCGGAAGCATATCCAAGCCGTTTGAAATGGGACCGAGATAATTAAGAATTATTGAAATCGAAATGCTGGGGCTTGAACCAGTTTTTTTTAAATTTTTGTTAATCTTCGATTCAAAAAACGTCCCCCAAGCGTTTACCTGCAAATCTGGTGGAACGAGCAATGAACTGACTGAAAGCAATTCTCTAAAAGGCATCCATGCCGTTTGAAATGGGACTGAGATCATTAATAATGATTAAAATCGAAATGCTGGGGCTTGAACCATTTTTCTTTAAATTTGGTATTTTTCGATTATAAAAATGTCGCCGAAGCGTCCGGTCTGTGCTCAAACATGGTGGGAAGGACTAACGAGCAAGGAGCCTATTGAAAGCGATTCTCAGAAGCACATCCACGCCGCG
Organism: Trialeurodes vaporariorum; assembly: GCA_011764245.1. Lineage (NCBI taxonomy): Eukaryota > Metazoa > Arthropoda > Insecta > Hemiptera > Aleyrodidae > Trialeurodes > Trialeurodes vaporariorum. Next base: position 69,680,129 of record VMOF01000111.1, read on the forward strand.
CCGTTTGAAATGGTGTTGTGTGCACATGGTTTTGATTTAGGGTTATGAAGAGAGATAAACACTGTACTTTGGATTCATAACGACTATTCGAGATTTATTGGAAAATTGAGCATTGCTGTAATGCTCGCTATAGTTGGTTGGGACGAGAGTGTGGCTGTGGCTGGTTCCAAGTCGAGGGCTGGTTAGGACCCTTGTCTTGGAAGGCCTTAAGAATTACCTGGAACTAACAAAATAGTATACAGAGACATAGAAATTGACAAGGAGTTGGAATGTGAAAATATGAATATCATCGAATATAAAGATGAGCGTTTTTAGAAGGGAGAGTTATGCTTTGGTCAGCTGCCGCGTAGCTCTGCATGAGCGGAAATAGGGGCTGTGGCGCAATGTAACTTCGGAGGCGCCATCGCCATTCAGAGACACAACAGCCCCCTCTCTTTATGAAAATTCAAATTTATAAATTTTAGAAAATATGAAAGAAAAATATTTAAAAAATGTAAAATTAGACATGAGGTTACGCACTGAAAAAAAAAATATCGAAATTTGAACAAGTTGGGCATATTGAAAAAGCGTGACAAATTTTGACTTCATTTGAAAACTTTTGAGAAGTTGAAGACTTTTGAAAAATTAAAAAAAAATTAGAAAAAAAGGCATCTGAGAAAATGAAAACATTTGAAAGTTTTGAGAAAAGTTGACACATATTATGGAATTACTTCCGCAAACCTTGTGATATAAAGAGTAGGAAAAATATAAAGTTGCAAACTTGGCAAATATTGTATATAAAGTACAATAAAAATTTTAAAGTTTGAAAATATTTATAATGAAAATGAAATAATTTGCGCGCAAATATATACAGGGTGTCAGTTAAAAAAGGAGCCTGGCCGATTATCTCGAGAACGGCTCCGGATGTCGATAAACACACGTGTTCAATTATTTTGAGTACAATAGGACATATTTTAAGGGGAATAACGATTTGGGGGCCCCAAGCTCAGGGGGGCGGACCACCTCCATAAATCCAATACTTCAAATGGGGACCTCCATTTTTTATTTGGTAATCAAAAAGAGGGTAAAATTCTAAGACTTTTAGTAGAAATTGAAGGTCGATATCGTTTTTCGCTTTCGATATATCGAAGGTCAAAGTCCGATTTGGGCCCATTTTCAAAAAATCATTACTCCTCTATGAATAGTCGGAATTTAAAAACAAGGAGACAAAAATACTCTTAAAAGCAAGCCCTTCTAAGAAAAAAATTTAATTATAACAAACATTTAATTCAAATAATTTAAAGTCAAATTTTAGTCTCTGGTTAAGGCCTCTACCAAAAATTTTGACTTGCGATATCTCGACCGCCAAAAAAGGTATTGACTTTCGGTTTGCGCTAAAATACTTGGTTTTTAAGTGCTTTATTTGAATGATGTATCGCACGATAGGATCCATTTTTTACAGGGTCGAAAAAAAGTCCTAATCTAACTTCAATTTTCGATATATCGAATAAGAAAAACGACACTGAACTTTGGATTGCGCCAAAATGCACAACTTTTTACGCTTCTTCGAATGAGATGTTTAAAAATAGGGGTTGCTATTTGAAAATTTTGATGTATCCGGGGTTTTCCCGCTAAAACTTTTAAGAAGCCTAAAAATCGATTTCCCGTTTGTTTGATTCTAAATTCGTAATTTTCTCTTGAAAGTACTCATCAAGTAGAGTATTTTCATGTGCTGTTTTTTGTTTTACGGCTTTTTTGTGGGAGTTAAGAATTTTCGAAAAATGGTCCTATATCGAACTTTGACCTTCGATATCTCGAACACGAAAAAATAATAACTTCCGGTTTAAGCCAAAATGCTTAATTTTACGCTCTTTCAAATGAGATATCACAAGCTAGGGGTTGCCATTTGAAATCTTCGTGATTAGGGGGGTGCCCCCTCCCCTGAAAACCTCCCTAAAACCAAATTTTGGGTTGTGACAATATTTTCAAATGAAATTTCAGGTCCGAATACTACACAATTGATGTTTCCCGATTTTTTTTATGGTCACCCGTTCAAGAAAACCATAGTGAGCAGGTTACATGAAACACCCTGTATAGAAGTCAGATAGGGAATCCAAATTTTTTATTTTTGATATTTTCAATAGCTTCCAATAGCCCTTTGCGGCATATTTGGGAGGGTGGGGGAGCTCATTCATATCTTTCAACATTTTTCGAAAAAGCTCTTTTAAAGGTACCGTTGTGGGCCAACCCTCCTCCCCAGCAAATTCGATAAAATAAATTATTTCGATGCAAAGTTAGGACTTTGCAGGTGAAAACATAATAATTTGAGGAAATTCCCTCCTCCTCGCTTATGGCCCCAACCACAAGTGTGTTCTGGATGGTCCTTGCTTGATCTGTGTGTAATAATTGAATTATTTACACGCAGGCAGGATGAAGATTCTGTGCACACATCAATACTAATCACAACCAATACAAGTCACGGCAAGACTCCCTCCCTTTCCCCATTTTCCCTTATTTCCCTCCTCTCATCTCTTTTCGCATTAATTTTGATGAAAACTAATTTGTCATTAGCTGTTGTCGTCTCAAAGAAGTGGGTGTACATGGAAAAGCATAACCGTCGAATTGAAGGCGATTTTATCATCCATTGTAGTTGTTAGTGAGAGAGAGGGAGAAGAGAGTCAAAGGACTTTTCGTTCACTGATATCACTGTACCAGTAGAGCATGAATCAGAAAAAAGTGACGCGACGTCGAGTTTTTTAGATGCAATATCATCTGGTACGAAAATATTCCGGAATCGTTTTTGGGGTGGAGAAGGAGTTGGCCATTTGAACGAACGAGACGATATGCTCTAACTTTCTGTTCACCGTAGCACGCCGCACTATGTGGTTTTTGACCAAAAAAGTTGGCTTAAACTAAAAAAAAAAAAAAAAAAGTCGCTATGGGGAAAAACTTTTATAATATTCGTAATTTACATAGATTTTTGCACCAGAAACTTGTATTTGGCGGGTCTAAACTTGATTAATTCACCTAAAATCCTCTAGGGAAAAAATTAGATTTTACCACCATTAAATTTAGCCTCAGCGCGAGACTACAAATACAATCATCAATCAAAGCCGAAAACAGGTGTTTCAAATGAAGTCACAACAAAATTTTTGGACATGGATCGTCTTCCTAAAGATAATTACAATCAGACCATGCCAAAGACATGCCACATTACACTTCTATAATGTCTTTGGACTATGCCTATTTTATCCATTTTTAATTTGAATTTGATATTTATTCGCTACTTCTAAATTTTTAGCTAAAAACGCAAATTTTCAGATTTTCAAGATAACTTTAGACTTTAATTCAAACATCCTGCTGTTAGATCCCAGATTCCACATGTATATATATGATAAATGATAGTCCTTAGTGCGTACTAACAGGCCCTGAAGTCGGAAAGTGCGGAAAAATGCGGTCTTGCCGGGAAAATTAGTTTGAATTTTGCGTTTTTTCACAAAATTCTCGTTTTCACGTGTTGTAGGGGCTACACCGCTACAAGCAGTGGCGTCGAGTGAAATTTTGCAACACCGTCCAAATGACTTGAAACGCAGTTCACAGGGGTACTTTTTATCGCTGAATTTAAATTTTGCATCAGTTTTTCAAAATTCAAAAATCCAAGATGGCTGCCGACCTATTAGCCGAAAAATTTGCCATCTTGGATTTTCGAATTTTGAAAAACTGATGCAAAATTTGTATTTAGCGTTAAAAAATACCCCCGGATATCAAATTTCAAGTCAAGTCACGTTGGACAATAAAAACAGTTTATGCCAACTTTTTCGGTCAAATATCACACAGTGCGACGCTACGCGACGTCCCTTTTTTGGCCGGAACAAGTTTCTGAAGGTACCGCAACACAGCAATCACGTATGCTCTAGCTGTGAACATTTTTTTCGACACAAGTAGAAGCGTTTTACAGCAAACTGATTCATTTCCATCGTGTTTTAGAGGTTCCGCAAAGCCCTTTTTGTAATTTACGGAAAAAAGCTCAAAAATCACGATTTCTTTTGATTTAGCAACGTTGCTTTGAACTGACCGGGTAGGACCCGCTCGCTCTAGGACCTAATCGCCGTCAAGCTTGTTGCTCAAGAAGCGTCCCAAAAGCGCATTGAAAAATTTTGATTCATTCGGGTTCCGCAAAGGACCGAAAACTTAAAAAATTGGAACGAATCCGACTTCTGGTCAAATTTTTGGCCCAAAAAAAGTCTTTAAGGCCTGCGACGCAATATTTACTTTTGTTCTGGGTCTAGCTTTTCTTTAATATAGAGGCTGTATTGATTTTATGCAAACCGACCAATGTCCACCGTATTTAAGAGATTCCTCAAAGTCCAAATCAAGGTTTGTAAGCTGTGAACTCAAAAATCACAATTGTAATCAGTTTAGTCGCACCGCTCGCTCTTGATAATCATAAAGGGCGTGAGTTTAATTGGTTTGAAAAGTGTGATAAATTAGATTTGCAAAATTTTCTGCCTGTTTCAGTTTTATACCCTGGTAAAAATGGTCCTTGAAATCCTTGCCCAAATCTCCCTGCAATAAGGATTTCCGTGAAATCATAAGGATCCTCACGTAATTGCACGAAATCCTTATAAATTCTTGAGGATTTATAAGGATTTCCGGCAATTACGTGAGGATCCTTATGATTTCACGGAAATCTTATTGCAGGGAGATTTGGGCAAGATTTCAAGGACCATTTTTATCAGGATATTTGATTTCAAATAGCCCAAATCGCACCGCGTGGTGGTAGTGCATCAGGCTTCGCCCCCCCCAAACCCAAGAAAAAAAAAAAAAAAACTCAATACCAAAAAATTGATGAAATTTGAGGAAAGTAGCGAACGGTAAACAACAAATAAAATTGTGAGTTCTTATGGCATTGGCGGCTCGTGCAATTTATTGCAGTTGCATTCTGTTCATTATGAAACCTTTCCTGGCTTTGTGGTCCACTACATGTGCGAGAGGCCTTATTGGTATTTTCACCAGTAATCACAGTAAAGTAATCATACACACTCTCATGTGTCGCCTCACAGAAAAACTCAAAGAAGAAGCCTCTCCTAAGAGCCTCCATAACCATTTTCTCTGCTCTATCGAAAGCCTAATATGACAATTATACTGAGGAATTGTAACTTTTGCAAAGCTTTTCCGTGTGAAGTTTTAAAATAACTCAGATGGTGTCTTTTTCAGCATTGGGCGCTTTGTCAATGCATTCTCGGCGAGAAAAAAAATTCTAAGTAATCACTGCCGAATCCGACAATTTATTCTTGGCAGCAAAAATGTCTTAGGAGAGGGCTTCTTTCTTTGAGTTTTTCTCTGTTAGGCGAGACATGAGAGTGTGTATGATACTATACTATAGGTAAAAAATACAATTAAGGCCTCTCGCGCATGTAAGGACCACAAAGCCAGAAAGGTTTCATAATGAACAGAATGCAACTGCAATAAATTGCACGGACCACCTAAGAGCTCACAATTTTTTTGATATTTAAGTTTTTTTTGTTTTACTAGTGGGTGGGTGGGGGCGTTGGGGCGAAGCCTGATATGCAACTACCACCACGCGGTGCGATTTGGGCTATTTGAAATCAAATAAACTGAAACAGGCAGAAAATTTTGCAAATCTAATTTATCACACTTTTCAAACCATTAAACCCACGCCCTTTAATGATTATCAAGAGCGAGCGGTGCGACTAAACTGATTACAATGGGGCAGTTGCAAGGGTCGAAACGTTGTGTTTTTTATAAAAATAAAGTACTTGATGAGTGGAACAAAGATGCCTTGGTTTCTAATTAGTCCCGTTGTTCCGGAGATGAGATTTTGGCCCAAAATACATTGTTTAAATGGGGATTCCGCGTAGTGACGTCACTAAACACACATTTTTTCAACTTTACTCGTGTGTATCTCCAAACCAGGGCACTTAGGAAAAAACAAAGCATCATGGTTCTCAGCTCATCAACATTTTCTGTATAAAAAACACAACATTTCAGCCTTGCAACTGCACCATCTGATTTTTGAGTTCACAGCTTACAAACCTTGATTTGACTTTGAGGAATCTCTTAAATACGGTGGACATTGGTCGGTTTGCATAAAATCATACAGCCTCTATATTAAGAAGCTAGACCTAGAACAAACGTAAATATTGCGTCGCACGCCTTCAAGACTTTTTTGGACCAAATTTGACCAAAGTCGGATTCGTTCCAATTTTTTAAGTTTTCGGTCCTTTGCGGAACCCGAATGAATCATATTTTTCAATGCGCTTTGGTACGCTTCTTGAGCAACAAGCTTGACGCGATTAGGTCCTAGAGCGAGCGGGTCCTACCCGGTCAGTTCAAAGCAAACGTTGCTAAATCACAAGAACGTGATTTTAGACTTTTTTTCCGTAAATTACAAAAAGGCTTTGCGGAACCTCTAAATAAAGGGGAAATGAATCAGTTTGCTGTAAAACGCTTCTATTTGGGTCGAAAAATATGTTCACAGCTAGACATACTGATTCTTGTGTTGCGGTCCTTCAGAACTTGTTCCGGCCAAAAATTGGACGAAAAACTCGGTCAGCTCAAATTTTTTGAGCTTCCATCTTGCGGAACCTCAAAGAGTTAAATTTTCGCTCGGTTTCGCACACCTCTTCAACAACATGTCTAACGTCGATTCACCCTAGAGCATGAAGGTTTTACGCACTGGCTTGAACAACGTTGCCAAATCGGACAAAATCGTGATTTTTGAGCCTTTTCTCGTAAAGCAATTTCAAAAGGCTTTAGGAACGTCAAGAACTTGACGGATATGGCTCAGATTTTTATAGTACATTGCTTACATGCTTTAGAAACATATTTTTGCTAGAGTATGAACGAAATTTTTATTATAGGTTGTAGAATTTTTTTTCTCGGAAAAACGTGAATTTTTCGAAAAAACGAAACTTTGGGGCGCTTGCGGAACCTCAAGGGGTCATATTTTGGGCAAATTTTACACACTTTCATAACTCACCAGAAGGAACAATCGCAGGTAGACGCAATCCGATTCCGAAAAACCATTTTTCGGCCCACCCTATTGAGCATTGCTGTAATGCTCGCTATAGTTGGTTGGGACGAGAGTGTGGCTGTGGCTGGTTCCAAGTCGAGGGCGGTTAGGACCCTTGTCTTGGAAGGCCTTAAGAATTACCTGGAACTAACAAAATAGTATACAGAGACATAGAAATTGACAAGGAGTTGGAATGTGAAATATGAATATCATCGAATATAAAGATGAGCGTTTTTAGAAGGGAGAGTTATGCTTTGGTCAGCTGCCGCGTAGCTCTGCATGAGCGGAAATAGGGGCTGTGGCGCAATGTAACTTCGGAGGCGCCATCGCCATTCAGAGACACAACACCCCCTCTCTTTATGAAAATTCAAATTTATAAATTTTAGAAAATATGAAAGAAAAATATTTAAAAAATGTAAAATTAGACATGAGGTTACGCACTGAAAAAAAAAATATCGAAATTTGAACAAGTTGGGCATATTGAAAAAGCGTGACAAATTTTGACTTCATTTGAAAACTTTTGAGAAGTTGAAGACTTTTGAAAATTAAAAAAAAATTAGAAAAAAAGGCATCTGAGAAAATGAAAACATTTGAAAGTTTTGAGAAAAGTTGACACATATTATGGAATTACTTCCGCAAACCTTGTGATATAAAGAGTAGGAAAAATATAAAGTTGCAAACTTGGCAAATATTGTATATAAAGTACAATAAAATTTTAAAGTTTGAAAATATTTATAATGAAAATGAAATAATTTGCGCGCAAATATATACAGGGTGTCAGTTAAAAAAGGAGCCTGGCCGATTATCTCGAGAACGGCTCCGGATGTCGATAAACACACGTGTTCAATTATTTTGAGTACAATAGGACATATTTTAAGGGGAATAACGATTTGGGGGCCCCAAGCTCAGGGGGGCGGACCACCTCCATAAATCCAATACTTCAAATGGGGACCTCCATTTTTTATTTGGTAATCAAAAAGAGGGTAAAATTCTAAGACTTTTAGTAGAAATTGAAGGTCGATATCGTTTTTCGCTTTCGATATATCGAAGGTCAAAGTCCGATTTGGGCCCATTTTCAAAAAATCATTACTCCTCTATGAATAGTCGGAATTTAAAAACAAGGAGACAAAAATACTCTTAAAAGCAAGCCCTTCTAAGAAAAAATTTAATTATAACAAACATTTAATTCAAATAATTTAAAGTCAAATTTTAGTCTCTGGTTAAGGCCTCTACCAAAAATTTTGACTTGCGATATCTCGACCGCCAAAAAAGGTATTGACTTTCGGTTTGCGCTAAAATACTTGGTTTTTTAAGTGCTTTATTTGAATGATGTATCGCACGATAGGATCCATTTTTTACAGGGTCGAAAAAAAGTCCTAATCTAACTTCAATTTTCGATATATCGAATAAGAAAAACGACACTGAACTTTGGATTGCGCCAAAATGCACAACTTTTTACGCTTCTTCGAATGAGATGTTTAAAAATAGGGGTTGCTATTTGAAAATTTTGATGTATCCGGGGTTTTCCCGCTAAAACTTTTAAGAAGCCTAAAAATCGATTTCCCGTTTGTTTGATTCTAAATTCGTAATTTTCTCTTGAAAGTACTCATCAAGTAGAGTATTTTCATGTGCTGTTTTTTGTTTTACGGCTTTTTTGTGGGAGTTAAGAATTTTCGAAAAATGGTCCTATATCGAACTTTGACCTTCGATATCTCGAACACGAAAAAATAATAACTTCCGGTTTAAGCCAAAATGCTTAATTTTACGCTCTTTCAAATGAGATATCACAAGCTAGGGGTTGCCATTTGAAATCTTCGTGATTAGGGGGGTGCCCCCTCCCCTGAAAACCTCCCTAAAACCAAATTTTGGGTTGTGACAATATTTTCAAATGAAATTTCAGGTCCGAATACTACACAATTGATGTTTCCCGATTTTTTTTTATGGTCACCCGTTCAAGAAAACCATAGTGAGCAGGTTACATGAAACACCCTGTATAGAAGTCAGATAGGGAATCCAAATTTTTTATTTTTGATATTTTCAATAGCTTCCAATAGCCCTTTGCGGCATATTTGGGAGGGTGGGGGAGCTCATTCATATCTTTCAACATTTTTCGAAAAAGCTCTTTTAAAGGTACCGTTGTGGGCCAACCCTCCTCCCCAGCAAATTCGATAAAATAAATTATTTCGATGCAAAGTTAGGACTTTGCAGGTGAAAACATAATAATTTGAGGAAATTCCCTCCTCCTCGCTTATGGCCCCAACCACAAGTGTGTTCTGGATGGTCCTTGCTTGATCTGTGTGTAATAATTGAATTATTTACACGCAGGCAGGATGAAGATTCTGTGCACACATCAATACTAATCACAACCAATACAAGTCACGGCAAGACTCCCTCCCTTTCCCCATTTTCCCTTATTTCCCTCCTCTCATCTCTTTTCGCATTAATTTTGATGAAAACTAATTTGTCATTAGCTGTTGTCGTCTCAAAGAAGTGGGTGTACATGGAAAAGCATAACCGTCGAATTGAAGGCGATTTTATCATCCATTGTAGTTGTTAGTGAGAGAGAGGGAGAAGAGAGTCAAAGGACTTTTCGTTCACTGATATCACTGTACCAGTAGAGCATGAATCAGAAAAAAGTGACGCGACGTCGAGTTTTTTAGATGCAATATCATCTGGTACGAAAATATTCCGGAATCGTTTTTGGGGTGGAGAAGGAGTTGGCCATTTGAACGAACGAGACGATATGCTCTAACTTTCTGTTCACCGTAGCACGCCGCACTATGTGGTTTTTGACCAAAAAGTTGGCTTAAACAAAAAAAAAAAAAAAAAAAGTCGCTATGGGGAAAAACTTTTATAATATTCGTAATTTACATAGATTTTTGCACCAGAAACTTGTATTTGGCGGGTCTAAACTTGATTAATTCACCTAAAATCCTCTAGGGAAAAAATTAGATTTTACCACCATTAAATTTAGCCTCAGCGCGAGACTACAAATACAATCATCAATCAAAGCCGAAAACAGGTGTTTCAAATGAAGTCACAACAAAATTTTTGGACATGGATCGTCTTCCTAAAGATAATTACAATCAGACCATGCCAAAGACATGCCACATTACACTTCTATAATGTCTTTGGACTATGCCTATTTTATCCATTTTTAATTTGAATTTGATATTTATTCGCTACTTCTAAATTTTTAGCTAAAAACGCAAATTTTCAGATTTTCAAGATAACTTTAGACTTTAATTCAAACATCCTGCTGTTAGATCCCAGATTCCACATGTATATATATGATAAATGATAGTCCTTAGTGCGTACTAACAGGCCCTGAAGTCGGAAAGTGCGGAAAAATGCGGTCTTGCCGGGAAAATTAGTTTGAATTTTGCGTTTTTTCACAAAATTCTCGTTTTCACGTGTTGTAGGGGCTACACCGCTACAAGCAGTGGCGTCGAGTGAAATTTTGCAACACCGTCCAAATGACTTGAAACGCAGTTCACAGGGGTACTTTTTATCGCTGAATTTAAATTTTGCATCAGTTTTTCAAAATTCAAAAATCCAAGATGGCTGCCGACCTATTAGCCGAAAAATTTGCCATCTTGGATTTTCGAATTTTGAAAAACTGATGCAAAATTTGTATTTAGCGTTAAAAAATACCCCCGGATATCAAATTTCAAGTCAAGTCACGTTGGACAATAAAAACAGTTTATGCCAACTTTTTCGGTCAAATATCACACAGTGCGACGCTACGCGACGTCCCAGTACAATAATGAGTACCCACTCCAACCGCTAGAGTGCGCTTCAAGTAGTGCAAAAGATCTTCCTCGGAAATACTTCTTTCGAGTCTCACTCATGGTCTCACTCGTTCCAGGATTTTCGCGCTGTCTTGTCGTGAGTGTTTGTGTCTTGTGTGCATTTCGCGATCGGCGTGTTTTCCTTTTTTCCCGCGTTACCTCATTTCGAGCGTTGATTTCCACTTTTTGTGACGTTTCAAAAATTTTGATAAACTCGACTTCATTGAACCCTGAAGAGTCCTTAAACGCATTTCAGTGAATGTAAACTATCCCTGCTTTCACTCAAAGAGATTAGAAGGATGTTTCGTTTTTGAAACTTGACTTTTCACCACTTTATTCCCCAACATTTCTTAAATTTCTGAGCGCTTATTCATCTCATTAGGCACTGAATGTGTTTTGTATCTCACGCACCTTTCTTTCCATGCAATTGTTTGGAATAAAACATTAAGTTTTATGTATTCGCACTATTATCCATTTATTTTCTGCAGAAAGAGCTATTATTTCCAGTGAGCTATTTTATTTTTCTCGGATTAAAAAATTATCAAGGAAAATTATTAGAGTTTCGCCGATGACTTGTCGCAAATCAGGTATATAATAGAGGGGTAAGTAAAGTCAAATTCAATGTAATTATAAGTGTAATAATTCATTTTATTACAGCACGTACAGTCTATCCTTCAATACTTTTGGTTAAGGAGGTCCAAAAAGTACCTATTTTTTGTCTTTCTTTCACGTACAAAAAAGAAGAATAATCGCTCAGAATGAAAGTTTCTTCCCTCGTCCCCAATAGATTATTAATAGAAAAACAACGAGTTTTTGATATTAATAAATTTACCTTGTTTTCCCTCCTCCTGTGCTATTATTTACCAATTTCGGTCTTCCCCAATCATTTAGCTTTGAAGCCGATGACGTGCAAAACAAAGTTCTATGTCAATCAGTTGGTGTAAATTTGTTTCTCCAATATATATATATATATACATTATTAAATCTTCGAGTTCTTTGACTCGTGTACTGAAAATTTACTTATGTGACGTTTTGAGCGGCATTATTAGCATTCAGTTCAGGTAAATGTTTTAATTTATTTCTATAATTATATTGTTCGCTATTTTTCAAACTGTTGTCTTCCATCTTATATCCCCGTTTTGCTTTTTGACATTTTGAGATGCATTAGTAAAAAGTTGACGAAAACAACAACATTAAGCCAAGCCAAGAACAACATTCGGCCTGATGAAGGATTGGCATCCCTCACCGTCTCATGCGATGGTCAACGGCGATGGCCATCAAACCCCGAAATTCGCCATCGAAGAAATTCGGAAATTGCCATTAAAATGACTTAAAATCTCATAGTGGTCTATAAAAACAATCAAAATGAGCACATTTTGAGAGTGCAAACAGAATTAATATGCGACAAAACATATTTACGTAAAAAAATAATCAAAATCGCCATCGCGATGACAAAACAAAATACGACTCAGATTTACTTGACCAACTGGGTCTGCCTCAATCAGCTGTCGGCTCTCCAACACCACGCAGTGGCGCGCTGTGTCTTATAAACTATACTCTGATACAACAATTAACTTGGATCAGATCTATATTTGTTGGTTATAATATTCGTATATACTACAGTGCGATCGATTCGATTTGATGTAAATGTTGATGGCTGTAACATTAAACAATGGCAACATTTTGATAAACCGAATCCCTCGCGATCAGTTCATTGTCAGCCACTAAGGTGACGCTATTTACTACCTGTGTCTATATTCAAGCATTGAAAGGCCAAAAAAAAAAAAAGGAGTGAAATGAAAAACAAGCAGGGAAGCTCCGATACATTGCATGTATTGGAAAAGCGTGCCTGTGAATTGTAAACATAAAAATCCGCGCATAAGTTGTTTCATTTGGTCTTCTGCTCTGCTGGGTTTTGCAGAAATAAGTTTTGCATAAAGGCTTACGCATACATGGTTTAAATATATTTATTATAATGTAGTTCATGGGAGAGGATTTGTCAATTTATTGTATATTAGTTAAGGTACAGGAAGTGCTGTTGGAGCTTTGATTAAGAAAATATGACAATGTATATGCATTTGAGACGTATATTTGAAAAAAATATTTTTGAGTCGTTGTTTTTGCAGTGACACATTACAATTGGTT
>VMOF01000111.1:69693579-69715372 GCA_011764245.1 Trialeurodes vaporariorum
ACACCCTAACCAATGTCAGGTAGTAATAGTTATGGTCCATCATAAGGTCTTATTTTAGGACCATGACTCTCATTTGTCCTCATAATATCAGATTGATAGCATTGTGAAACTTTTAAGCTGTACTCTCCGTTTTTTTCAAGAGTCTCCTACTCATTTTTTACTCAAATCCCCAGTTGCAATTTTAATTCTTGCATCATTATTTCTCGCAGTAGATATTTTGAGGGAACATTTACTTTAGCAGAGAGTGTTGAGATTTAAAAAAAAAAAAACCGAGGATAAAAATTTCAATCAAGTTTTTTGCAAAATACAATTTTGATCATGAACCTCTTTCTTCTGACTCTCCTGGAAACAATAACACCTTACAGGAATTCGTGTATTAGTAACAAATTTTGCAAGCTGAAGTTTTTGCGCCTTTTCCAAAGACAGTATTTTATTTCATAACTTTAGGATCTTGAAAAATAAACCTGTTAAGTTGATGCATGAAAAAAACTTTTTATGGTACTTAATAAATTACTTTTAAAAAACTTTAAGCGTTTCTTTTTTTTTTTCACTCTATTTTTCACGACGGAGTTTGGTTAATTGAAGATGGTCACAGATCAAACTGCCATCTTGCTGGTTGTATTGATCTATCCGTTACAAACAAGAAATTTGATGATTCAAAGAGATCCATACTTCAAATCAATTTTTAAGTTTAACTGTCAGGTTTGTACACATCATTTTTTAAATGACGTGTGAGAATTAGTTATATTAAAATGTTGCCAAGCAACCTCTTTTGAGACCCATAAAAACACGTAAAAAGTCATCTCCGAATTATTTTATGGTTAGCGATTATTATAGTTCTACCAAGATATATTTGATAATTGACAATCAAGAGGACAAATGTTTTCATCCATTCCTATCCCTCCCATGATTCATGTAATAAAAAGAATGGTCATGTTACAGTTCACTTTTCTCAGCAACCACAGAAGACTACAAAAAACTTACTTTGGTTGGCTTTGTCCATTTTAATAGTAACAATTAGACAAGAGGTTTTTTTCAGAATGCTGCATAGACACTGTAGATGGATTTTCAAAAAATTGTCACAAGTTCATTTTTGACAAGATTTTAAAAATTCACAATTTTTTTCCCCCAGCAGAATTTTTCACAATCCTTCTGCCTATTATAACTGTCCCCATTGAATAGATGGATCCACCAATTTTAAATTTTTTGAAACATCTTCATTGGTTCCTGAAAAAAGTGTACCTAAACAAGAGCAGGGACCAAATAATATTGCGGCTTCATGTTCCCCTGAAAGACTTTGCATGGGGTTTTAACTCCGCGCAAGTGCTCACCAATCACATTGCGAGCGGGAACATGAAGCTGCAGCATAGTTTGGTTCCAGGAGGGAACATGATAGGGATAGGGACAGGCGACTCTCCTTCAGACAAAGAAATAAATTCCAATTGTATCTGACTAGGGTGCGTCGCTAAGTTTATACATTTTCATTTTGTTTTAACTGTAAACCATAACTCAATGCCTTTCCCAGTTCTTACCCTCATTTGCTGCCTTTCTTTTGAGGAAAAATTCATAAGGAGGTTTAGTGAGGGAGAAATTAAGGTGAAATAAAATAGACCAACAGCAAATAAATAAGAAAACATGAATTCATCGACTGAATCAAGATTTTTTAATTAACAAACGATGATCCAAGATAATAAAAAAAAAAAAAAAAAACCAGAGTAAAACTGAGACAGGAGTACAAAAAAATCTAGGGAAAAAAAGAAAAGAAACTATTAATGGAAGTATCTGTGGGCAAAAAGGCTATTAAGACGTCTTAAAGAAATAATAGACCATTTAAGTAGATATAGTTTCCCCCATTAAATTTTCAAAATACATCTTAAAAGGAAAATATAGGTTTAAAAAAGGTTACATTCAGTGAACTTTGTATAGAAAACTTTGTAGGCAAGTAGATGGATTACAATACCCTACATTGTTTCAGAGAAATGTCTTGAAATGAATAAAATAAGTGCGACAAGAAGCGGTTCAGGGGTACACTTGAAAAATTATTCAGATAAAAAAAATCAGGGAGAAATTTTAATCATCGGAAAGTTGCAAAAGCATTCTAAAGCAACTAAAAGATAAATCAAAGGAGAAGTTTAAAAAATTTGATCTAAATGCTTTGAGACGGTAATACACAACACTCATTTATAAAGTTGACAACTAGAACAAATGCACTAGATTCTTAAAACTAAAAATTGCAACAAATGGAAACAAACAAAGATGAAAAGAGAAAATCTATCAGACGGGACACTTAAATTTGGAGATATAGGTACAGAAAGCAAGCCTGGAAGTATATTTAATATTACCACAGAAGATACGGAACAATGAAAGAGTTATGAAAAAAAAAAAAAAAAATATATATATATATATATATGAAGACAATTAAAGTGCAAGAACTTCATCAGTTTGTTTGGATTAATTTCTTATCAAATGCATTGAAGAATTGGCTTAGAGAGTGATAGAAGAAAGATTATTCAACTTTCAGGAGTTCAACATCAAAAATTAAGGTTGCATCTGGAGGAATGATTCCTGGGTGACCGCGAGAACCGTACGCGAAGTCAGGAGAGCAGGTGAGTTTTGCTCTTTCCCCCACACTTAACTGAAACAAATAGAGCATAATCAGAGCAAGGCAAAGAAGAATAAATCCAAATGAAATGAAGTTAAGTTCACGGTTTTCTTCACAATTCATCAACACTTGTTATGCTGTTAAGCATTGCAATTGGGAATTGGTAAGACTCCACCAGACAGGAAAATGATCTCAAATTTATTGTAAGCTCTCATGGCATGCCCAAGATTAGAGCAGTATTCTGCCGTGCTAAGGAAGAACGCCGTAAGCGCCATGTGTTACTTACGCTGTTTTTGCAAAGTAGCTTGGGGTCCCTATTCTTCAGTTTACCCTCACCTCCAATGCCTCCAATGGTTTGTCCTTCCCAGGATTCTAGCATTGAACAATGGTCGGTTGGCCTTTCTAAAATACTTGGGCGGGCAGAGATCCTTTGTTAGAGAGAAATGAGTGACCCAGGTAGGTACAACAATTATAAACTCGTGAAGAGGAACTTGGTATAAGAATAGAGGCCCGAGCTATACTGCAAAAACAGTCTAAGCAGCACATGGCGTTTACACTTTACAACATTCTTCCATAGCACGGCTGTATTTGAGACATGCTCCTGGGAGAGTGGTGTGGGCGAGAAGATAATTTCTTCCCAAACTTTCCGTCTTATTTATCAGATCTAACATTCTTAGCCAGTTTTTCCATTGATTGCTTGTCTTTTTCACTCACAATCAGTTTAGTATTTCGACAAATACTAAGACCGCTGTTAATTTCCAAGTTTCAAACTCATTGCATTTTCTTCACAACTTCTATTCCTTACAATTTTTGATTGTTACGGAAAACAGAAAAAACATTAATTTAAGTAGCTCCCACACTGAAAAGCAAATTCTTCCACTCCCCCAGATGTATCTACCCAAATAGATCAATAAATATGCTCTAGTACAAATTTTTTCTTCAAAAATTCACTAATTAAACTCATTATAAGATAGGGGGAAGAAATAAGGCAACCCGAATTCGTCAAATCCTCTAGATGTCTCTCCCCAAACAGATCATTACATAGGATGGACTTACAAATCCTTACTTTAAAGATCTATAAGCAAAACTCACTAGAAGCAGAGGTGCAAAAAAATGCTCGATCTAGCAATACGCAGATTGCGTGAAAGTAAGGAAATTTCTAGAAAAGTAAGGAGATTTAACGGAAAAACTTTTCTCCGAGTATATATCCTCATAATTTCAAAAATATCAGTCATTTTGAGAACAAACAGCTTTAAAACAAGCAAAGGAATAAAAGGTAGTCACTTTTCAAATAGTTGGGAGGAAATTTTTCAAAAATCCTATGAAGAAAAAATTCCAGATTGCGTGAAATTTTTGGAGTTTTGGAAAATTTTGCATCCCTGATTTTAAGATAGAGAAGGAATAGGGCAGCCTAAATTTACCTTAGCAACACCTTGGTCCCAGCCTTTGATAACTTCTCCTTTGCCAATTTTGAATTTGAAAGGTTGGCCTCTGTCTCTTGATGAATCAAACTTTTTTCCATTTGTTAAGGTTCCAGTGTAGTGTACAACGACAGTTTGTCCTGTTTTGGGGTATGTTGAACCTGCAAGAAAGTTGATAAACTTTACATGAAAATGCATGAAAAATACATCAAACACAAATGAAGGGAAATAGAAAATAGGTCATGAAACTCATTAGTTCAGGGGACAAGTGGACCTATATGCTTCCCATGTAAAAATGGGTCATCTTTTGATACACCTTTCTCACGATTGGTTTGAGCTACAGCAATGCCTCCAAGATCAAATCTTAACAAACATATTGCTATCATCCCAAGCTTTCTACAAACAATTTTAGGGTTGGAATTATTGATAAGACATTGCGAGTTTGAGGGTCTTGAACGAATTCAATTAAAATCTTCAAACTCACAATTTTTTTGCCAATTATTTTGACCGAAAATTGGTTGTGGAAAGTTCTGAATGGTTTGAAAATTTTCCTTAGGATTTGATCTTCAAGGCAAAGTTCAAAAATTTTTGAAAAGTTGACTCAAGCTCCTGCCAGCACGATCAAGGGCGGCAAAGCTTATGATTTCGGAGGGTGTGCGACAGTGGCGATTAGTGAATTTGAATGTCACTGCAAGTAACTGAAGATTTACCATAAAACCAAGCAAAGCTCTACTTCTAATTGATCTGGCTGAAGGATATCAGACTTCCTGGTCAATGGAAACCCTGCAGCCGCCAGAGACAATATATATTAGAGACCACGCAATATCTATCTTGCCCATGTTTGTGCGCGGTGGCAACTTTTTTTTTTGGGGTCTCAACAGAACACGGCAAACATGGACCATACGTTGATTGATGAGAAACATCGTTGAGATTTTTGCCTAGTGAATCCGAAGCACCGAAATTGCAGCAGTCAACGTATGGTCCCTGTTGGATGGTGCTTTTTCATGCTCCCCATGTTAATTTCTGTCGAGCTTCGAAAATAAAGTCAGCCACCGCGCGCCAAAGACACTATATCAAGTAGACCGTGCACAGTTCTCACGCGCGGTGGCAATTTTTGTTTGTTCGCATGTGATAAGTAGTGGAGCGATGCGGCGCCAAACTGCCATTGATGACTTCAGTTGCCCCAGTCCAGGTGACATTGCGCATGCGCAGCCAGTATGCTACGCGAAATATCTGCGACAGATAGGCGTTTTTTCTAGTTAGCAATAACCTTTGGGGGGATGACAAATTATGCAATTCAATCGTAAAGTTCATCCTCTACAACTGTGTTCCTAACACATTTTCCCGGAAAATGGACCTGAAACGAGTTATTTAGGAAAACACGAGCGCGCGAGTGCATTCCCCCCATTCATTCCCAGCAAACGTTTCACTAGCGTGGGGCAACTCAGCGAGCCTCCACCCCGCCCGCCCATCATGCAGCTTCGCAAAACTTGCGACGCCAGCGCTCACAGCGAAGATGCGGAGTGCACGGTCTGCTTGATATAATGTCTTTGCCGCGCGCGCGGCTAGTGCGTGGTCTCTATTATATATATTGCCTCTGGCTGCCGCATCACAACTGTCTGGTCCAAATGTATCAACGGACCAAGAGCTCCCGCATTTTACACTCTTGCTTCAGTACAAGCAAACTTAAAAGGTGCATGGTTTGGCAATACAGCTCTCACCAATGATTTCAGACAATCAAAAAGAGAGGGTTCACGCAACTTGAAGTGCTTTGGTTCTGTAGCAAACACATGCACACATAGAAAGCAATGTGGCAACATTGCACTTTGTTTGTTCAACCCCAGTATGAAGATCAAAGTATGCAATAGTTATTCGGTTAAAACCCTCGAACTTGACCTTTCACACAGGTTCAAATGTACAAAATGCACTGTCACCTCGTTGAGTGCTTCACCACTGGACACCTACAAGCACTAACTAGTCAAAACCACATCAGCAAGCAAGCGGTTAGCAGTAACTTCAAACTTAAGTATAGCTAATCAGCAGCTCAACGAAGAATCTGACAGCAATTTTAGATGTGGTTGGTGTTCCTTCGTCTTATCCCAGATCTAGGAGAGGGAGAGGTAGGATTTAAACCGCAGCTGCAATACATAAATAAAGCATCGCACGGAATATTGTGAATGTGAAATGGAGTCCCTCAAAGAATTTCTAAAATAGGCAAGCTGGACTAACATCTGACACCCATTTCTGTTCAATTCTTATCATGGTCTTTTCAAAGAATGAGGTTAGTTTGCATAACCGAAACTAAAATAAATGAAAAACGACGCAGCATGGCGCCGAGAATAGATGCAGTTACAAAATTAGGGGACGACAAAAGGAGATAACAGATGACGTTAGTTTAGAGTTTAGAAGAAAGAATAAAAGAGAAAATCGGGGGAAAATCACCGGCTGAGACAGAGCCTACGATTCCGAGGAATTCAAGCTGACCATCAAGCGATCAATAATTAATGGAAAAATATCATTTTAGCGTACGTACCGTCTCCGGGAGAGATTGTTTCGACGTCAACGCCCATTGTGTGAAAGGAGAGTTAGTAAAGAATTAACAAAAATTAAAATTAGACGGAAAATTACTTGAATCCTTAGACAGTAACGACACCAACTTTCAGCCTTCCGGGGTTTGAAATTCAATGTCTGTCAAATGTCCGACTCTGACGAAACGACCTGCGCCATGAACAGAGATAATGGATAACGTACTTCACCACTCAACCGCTGAGACAACGCGGATATTAACAGACGCGCCTTTTTTGAATTGACGCACACGCTACAAAGACGCGCACAGGCGATGGACTGATTTTGACATTTGAAAACCAAAAAGTTTAGAGGGTTTGAAAATCAAACTGCGCTTTTTAACTGCTTGATAACCATCATCGATAGTTTCAAATTCACCACTGATCGACTTGTATGAATTAATAAATGATGAAAATACGAATTTCTAAGAAGCTGACTCGGCACGTCATTTTAATTTTCCAACACGTGTTGCCAGAGGGGGAAAAATTGATGCACTCAAAATGGGAAAATTATGCAAATTTCTCAAAATTATGCACACCGAGAAATAAATTATGCAATATACTATGTAAAATCGCGAAAATATCAATTTCGAGTCTAATACATAGTACATCTAAAGAGAAAGGTTTCTTATCGATGATTAAAAAACAATCGCGTTATATTTAGAAACCTGTGGATAACCACTACTAGACTCTTGACTTTCCGGAATGAAATTTTGGTCGAAATGCACCGCGACAAAATGAACAAAATCGCCTACTGTTTGTCTGATAAAGAGGGACAATGAAGAGGGATTGGATTTTTCGAAGGTGCAGCCCGAGCAGAGCCTCCCTTAATATTTGATTCTATTCATCGGAACGACCTCTCCTTGCAGAATTTTTCGATTTTCAATCCTTGAAGGAAGCGGTGGTAGCCCGGGGAAAATGCAAGTGATGTTTTAGAGCGGTGGCACAGAAACACAGACACAGAACTCGAAATCACTGTTTCTTCTATAAAAAAGTGTACGATAAAGAAACAGATACAATATACATCATACATGACAGACACAAGCTAAATTATTAGGTTATGCGCTATTATAAATTCAATAAACGCTTTTATTTGCGCGAGCGTAATGGTGGCTGAGGACAGTAATAATGGAAGATTCCCATCCAACAATACTGTAACTCCATCAGAAGTGACCAATAAGAGATGACTTTCATGTGACACCGGTGTCACAAAGTGTCACAGTACCATTCATCGGATGTGGATCATTGTTCTGATGACTAATTACTCTATGAATCATTCTCGTCAGCATAAAGAGAGTGAAGAAATTAAGATAGGAATCTCTCAATATTACTGCCCTCAGCCACCATTACGCTCACTCAAATGAAAGCGTTTATTGAGTTTAGGAGTGGATTTCTAAATTTTTTTGTGCTGCCAGCGTTATTTGTGGAGGTTTTTACACCAGAATCAATTATTAAATCGCTACAAACAAAAGTGCAAACAGCAAAAGTGTGCAACAGCCCCCATTGGATAAAATTGCACGTTGCGTTGTTCACTGATCGACATAGAATGTTTCGACCTCAAACGCCTATATTTTACAAAATGAAAAGGAGAAAACAAATTTAAATTAGAAGGAAAATCATGAAAGCCTTTGACTATAATGATACTTAGTTACAGTCGATCTGTATACAGATGTGAAGAATCGAATTTTTATAGGATTCTGACTCAGCGCGTCATTTTAATCTTCCCGCCGCGGCCGTTGAAAATGAGGAGCAAA
This sequence comes from Trialeurodes vaporariorum, assembly GCA_011764245.1. NCBI lineage: Eukaryota > Metazoa > Arthropoda > Insecta > Hemiptera > Aleyrodidae > Trialeurodes > Trialeurodes vaporariorum. The sequence continues at coordinate 69,701,921 of VMOF01000111.1, forward strand.
CCGCAATAGACTGTTATTTTAGTAGAGTGGTATATCGTATCGATTGCCGTTCAAGGGTCTCTCTGGTTCCAAACAAACAAGACTGGTTCGGTGTAATTTCCCCATAGGCGAACTTTTGAACGGAAATTTAGGCCCATTAAATCAAACAATTCATGCAACCTTTTTGCTATTTTGAATTTGACGTCCTCGAAAATGCTTAATTCTGCCTGGTTCCAACGCTAAAACTGCCGAAATCAACAAGATATTACAGACTAAACAATGCGTTTGGAGGTTGGAATCGCCCGAAATCCCGCCAATTCCACAACAACAACAACAACAACAATAACATTTGGGTGATTCCAACCTCCAAACGCATCATTTAATCTGTAATATCTTGTTGATTTCGGCAATTTTAGCGGTGGACCAAAAAATTAAGCATTTTCGAGGACGTAGAATTCAAAATCGCAAAAAGGTCGCATTAATTGTTTGATTAAATAGTCAAAAGTTCCGTTCAAAAGTTCGCTTATGGGGAAATTACACAGAATCAGAGTTCGTTTGGAACTAGAGGCCCTCGAACAGCAATCGATACGATATATCGCTCTACTAAAACAGTCTATTGGTTGACATTGCGTACGATCCACTGTTCATTCCCAAGGTAGATGAACTAGGTAGTAAAATTAAAGAAGTAAAGAAGACAAATTAAAGTTCTTGACTGTAACAACATCTATAGTTACCTAGTCGAATTTTATGAGGACGCGCGTGCATAATCGAATTTCTAGGATGCTGATTAAGGCGCGTCATTTTAATTTTTCCAGTTGACAATGAGGCACAAGCCAGATGGATAAAATTGCACGTTCACAATTAATTCTTTCCCAATGTATAGGTAGCCTGAGTAGTAGTACTGTGTAGTCTGTGGTCTGTGTGAGCTGAGGACTGACGGGACGGGCTGAGGTCCGAGGTCCGAGGTAACACATGACAGCTGTGTCACACACGTAACAAAGTCCACCGAGGCAATTTACCGAGATGACGTCGCACTCGGGTGCTTGTTTTAAATTAAGTTTCATTCCGAAAAAAAAAAAAAAACAAACAAAACAAAACAAAAAGTTTTAAAATGCAAACAGCGGCGTAAACTTGAGCTTTTTATTGAGAGGGGGGGGGGCAAAAAACTTCTGAGTATATAGATGCACTATAGGGGATCTGGGGACATCCTACGTAGGAGGGGGTCCGGGGACCGGCACCATCCCCGAGAAAAATGTGAAAATTCGGGTTCTCTCAGACTATATTTTAAGCAATTTCGTCATAAAAAAAGGTCTTTACTAACTAAATAAAAGTTAATGACGGATTTTACGTATACTTTCTTCATTTTTCAGACATAAAAGGAATATTTCAACTGGATGAAGCTGATATTTTTGCCTTTTGAAGGTTTACTAGGCTTGGCGAAACTTTCCCGCACAGTTAGAATTAACTTGAAAATTTAAAAATGACACTTTAACTCCAAATGTTTGGAGTAGGTAAATATATATGTAATTCCACTCAGTGGCGCAAAGGTGTGGTTCTTTTTTCAAAGCTCATACGTACAGGGCGACCTGATTGATTATAGAAGCGCAGTAAAAAGCTGATGTTTTCATTCAAAGCTACAGCTGTCTAGTCCAATCATTCTTCGGACAGCCTATAGTTCCCCTTATTCATTCACTCCCTTTCTTTCCGATCACCGCCCAAAATTCGCCATGCATGCAATTTGGCAACAATATGTTGTGCCCATTCAACCCATAAGGTCAAATGCGAAGGTGTTCACCCAACACCCAACAGTTCGATATTTTTTATGGGTTTGAATGGAAGAACTACAGCGTTATTACCAAATGGCACGCTACGTCGCGTCGCGAGCTGAGGGTGATTCAAAACCGTATCGGAGCAAGTCGATGATCAGGTACGTTTTATACGCGAATGAGTGCGGTGTTTATCTTACGAGTAGACCTTCCGATAGAAACCCTTGAATCTCTGTGATGCGCGAACGATTGCTCAGGAGCTATCAATAAATTTCTGCAGAGATGCAAGGGTTTCTATCGGAACGATGACTCGAAAGATAAACCACCAATAACTCCATAAGAATAATACGCACTCGATACCGATTCGATCCTTTACATAATAGGCCTGCTGTAATTCTCTCTCTCTCTCTTTCTATCTCTCTCTCTCTCTCTCCTCTCTCCTCTCTCTCTCTCTCTCTCTCTCTCTCTCTCTCTCTCTCGCTCTCTCTCTCATTCCCCCCCCCCCCCTCTCCCAGGGCAGGCTTGACTTAAGTCTCTGCAGGTGCTGATAGGTGTTAGAGAACACGCGATTTGCAATTAGGAGACACAATTACAGATTTCATTTGTCCTCATAACTACGGCCATAGACCATTTTCAAAAATAAGTGGCGCGCGCGCATCGTGCATCATAGAATAGCTGAAGTCTTGGTGGTAGGTAATTTTCTTGGAGATGATTGTGAAATGAGTCCAATGAGCGGAGCGACAGAGAAATAAGAGAGAGGGCGGGAGAGAGAGAGAGAGAGAGAGAGAGAGAGAGAGAGAGAGAAAAGGAATCAGGACTAAAATGGTTTCGTTGCGTAGGCAAGTTTTACATTCTCTCGAGGCTGTATCAATGAAACGGAAGGAAACGGCGACTTGCGAACTGAAACCAATAAATTTCACAATCAAAGGAAAGTGTGTTGAGAACGCGTCCCGTCAACGACAGCGTTGCCAGATTTCTAGGGAAAAAGCATTGAATATTCATGCACATAGTTCATAAGTAGGCATAAGTAGGTAAACGTGAGTACATACACCGGTTAGAGGTCGTTTGGTCTATGGCAATAACGTCTACTATTTTTTTTGGTTTACTTAAAATTAGGTCTACACTGTTATTTCGTCTAGTGTGTTATTTCGTTCACTAGCATTTTATGTCAACCGATTCCTCGTCCATTGGCTAATTAAGTCTATTTACGAACAAGGCCTAACTGCAAAATAGGTCTATCTTATTCTTTTGCCTACTAACAAATAAAAGTTACGCTTAAATATTCATTGATTATTTGTTCAACATTGCTTATGCCAGACAGTAAATTAACAGTTATTTGTCTCGAATTATTGGATCTGTTTTTCTATAAATAGGTCTTTAAACAATTTTTTCAATTCAGTGCGTATATGATTGGTCTGCTAATTTATTAGCAACATTTTGTGGACTCATTTTTTAACAGCCGTATTTGTTAACTGGGCTTTCACGTCGTAGGCCAGTTTTCCTGGACCAAAAGCCTGTGGACCTTTTTGTCGAGTAGACGTCCTTGATTATTAGATTTCTTGTCAGTGGACCTAATAAAGTAAACTAATTTACTAGGCTTTATGACTGTAGAACAATTTTTAGTAGACCAAACGACCTGAAACCCATCCATACACCTTCAAGTGAACAAAATGTTTTTGAGGTTTTCAATCTTTTTCAATTTTGATATTATAAATTCGATACAAGCCAAAACTTTCTTATAAGTCTATACTGTGCCTGACTTTTCAGCATTACACTCATTTTTCTCCGGTTCTACAATTTGCATTCTTCCATGCTTCTGTAAATCACGTGCACTGACATAAAAGAGTTAAAGCTCAAGGTATACTTATATTAAACAGGTGTGCTCGACTCGCTTCCCCCGTCATCTTCGCAGTAGCGCGAAAATCAAAACAAGCAGAGAATCCAAGATGGCCAAGAAAAGAGGAAAAAACTGGACATGATGTGGGACATGATCAGGAGTAGGTTTGTTATGAAGATGGATGGATGGGGGACTCACTATTACATTGGAGTTTACAAATTTCCCGGAATAACCTACAAATACACCACAGAAAATGTTGGAATAGCAGGGCCAACCAGTATTTGGGGGGGGGGGGGATTTATCTTCCGATAGCCGTGATCCAATAAAAAAATTTAAAGAAAACTAAAAACTAGACCCCGAAACAGATTATAATGGAGCTGTTGCAAACTTTTGCTGCAGGCTTAAAAATAGTTGATTACGGGGTAAAACTCTGTAAAAATAACGATTAGCGCACTAAAAAATCACGAAATCCACTCCCAAACTCATACAATGCTTTCAAACGCGAGACTGTAATGGCGGCCGTTGCCGCCCAAATCTTATGGCAATTGTATGCTTCTTCTTCTTCTTCTTCTTCTTCTTCTTCTTCTTCTTCTTCTTCTTCTTCTTCTTCTTCTTCTTCTTCTTCTTCTTCTTCTTCTTCTTCTTCTTCTTCTTCTTGTGTGGTGTTTCGAGAACACCTCGTGTAGATGGAGCTGATTGCAGATAGGGAAACCCAATGTAATCCACGGTAACGGCCGCCATTACAGTATCGCGTTTGAAAGCATTTTAACAGTTTGGGAGTGGATTTCGTGATTTTTTAGTGCGCTAACCGTTATTTTTGCAGGGGTTTACCCCATAATCATCTATAAATAAGCCTGTAGAAAAAGTTAGCGACAAAACAAATAAAAAACAAACAAACAAAAAAACCATTCAAAATTCACGAGCTGCCACTACAAATACGGCAACACTGTCCGCCTCTTCATTCATAATCATCGTCCCATTGTTACAAATGCAAAAACAGGAGAATTACCGAGTTCAAAAAAAAAAGGAAGAAGAAGCAGCTAACAAATAGAACAGGAACATCCAGTAAAGCAAACTAGCACGAGGCATCTATCTCTATATGAGCTCGAAATCGCCACGGTCTGCGGCGGCGGGCGCTAGCTTGTATTGTGAGGGCGTGTTCTCCGCTCATTCACGTGAAAAATAATAACACACATTAAACGAAACCTTGGTCTTGGTCAATGGATGACCGACTGGCGCACCGCGGAAGGAGGTAGTGACAGGGAAGGGGAGGGGGCGGGGGTCAATTAATTTATGCTGCGGCGATTGTTGCCCACGTTTAATTTTTATGGTAAGTACTTTAGAGGTATTGGCTGAGGATTGCACGATTGTCAAGGCTTGGGAGAGGGGGGGGGAAGAAGAGGGTCCAGTTTCGCTCGGTTTTTGATGCAATGTTCATTGCTCATCGTCGCGCGTCGCGTCGCATCGATCGTGTCGCGTCGGAGGGCGGGCGGATGGTGATCGGTGAACGCCGGACGCGGGTCGGGTCGGGTCACGTGTTGTATTATTAAGAATCAGATCGGTCGGTGATAAAGGTAAACTCTTACATGACTCAAATGAGTCAGACACTCTGGCGTTCAAACAGTATATAGCTTCAAACTACTTCCAACTGGATTCCTGGAACATTGAAGGAAGCAGCGCAGCGCATCACCGGAGAGGCACCAGGCACCGCCACCGGTTGCTCTAATAGACCTGTTTACTGTTTAGTGTGACGTCACGAAAAAAATTGGTTTCAAACAAATGCTCCATCTCACTCGCTCTCGTGGGTTTTCACAAAAGAAACAGGATCCAAATTTTCAAATAAAAATTTGTGCTAGTAGACAACAAGTTCTCTCAGATTTTACTGCACCATTGGATTCCACGTACCTTAAAATACAGGGTGTGGCAGACCACCCGTCCACTATCTTTATCTCAAAACGGCCGAAAATGAGCTTCGGGGGCAAAACTTTCATAAGGTATATCGACCCCAAGGAATCCAATGAAAATATTTTCAGCCCCCAAAACCACCCTTGGGGGTTATTTAGGGGGGTGGGTACCCGTATCTCGAAAAAATCAAATGGAAGGGTATGTTTTGACATCGGAATCTAATGCGGCATAAAAAAATAAAACTTTTTTATCCCTAAGTTTTTTTCTAAAAACCACCCTTTTTTGAGTTAGGGGTGGTTTTCAAAAATTTAGGGGTAATCTTTGATTGACCGCTGTGACCCTCCAAATCATTGGATTTCAGAAAACTAAGAAGTTTCTAAAAGGGCAGATTAAGGGCTTTCTTTTGATGTATCACATGCCTATATTTTGTGAAAAAGGGTACAAGGCCCCCTCACCCCCAAAATTTTGGGCTTCGGGGGGCCCTACGTAAAAATTTTCAAATGTAAAGGTATGGCTTGTGATACATCATTTGAAAGGTCTTTCAGAGACGAAAAAATGATACCCCCCAAAAGTCGTAAAACAAACCCCTTCCAAAATGGCGGCCGTTTTAAGGTTAGGGGCTCAAGGGGGACCTTCAGAAACATGATCCAAAATTGAACGATACATGGCTAAAAGGGTCTTAAAAAGAGAAAAATAATGGTTCAAACCGCGAGTCAAACCGACCTTTCAATCCAAAGTTACGGCCGATTGAAATTTAGGGGTGCCTTTTTGGGAAACCCAACTACCCCTAAATTTCAATCGGCCGTAACTTTGGATTGAAAGGTCGGTTTGACTCGCGGTTTGAACCATTATTTTCTCTTTTTAAGACCCTTTTAGCCATGTATCGTTCAATTTTGGATCATGTTTCTGAAGGTCCCCCCTTGAGCCCCCTAACCTTAAAACGGCCGCCATTTTGGAAGGGGTTTGTTTTTACGACTTTTGGGGGGTATCATTTTTTTCGTCTCTGAAAGACCTTTCAAATGATGTATCACAAGCCATACCTTTACATTTGAAATTTTTACGTAGGGCCCCCCGAAGCCCCAAAATTTTGGGGTGAGGGGGCCTTGTACCCTTTTTCACAAAATATAGGCATGTGATACATCAAAAGAAAGCCCTTAATCTGCCCTTTTAGAAACTTCTTAGTTTTCTGAAATCCAATGATTTGGAGGGTCACAGCGGTCAATCAAAGATTACCCCTAAATTTTTTGAAAACCACCCCTAACTCAAAAAAGGGTGGTTTTTAGAAAAAAAACTTAGGGATAAAAAAGTTTTATTTTTTTATGCCGCATTAGATTCCGATGTCAAAACATACCCTTTCCATTTGATTTTTTCGAGATACGGGTACCCACCCCCCTAAATAACCCCCAAGGGGTGGTTTTGGGGGGCTGAAAATATTTTCATTGGATTCCTTGGGGTCGATATACCTTATGAAAGTTTTGCCCCCGAAGCTCATTTTTCGGCCGTTTTTGAGATAAAGATAGTGGACGGGTGGTCTGCCACACCCTGTATAAGCACGCTACAGTAAAATTTTTGAAATATCGCGCAATAATGTACAATCACAGTTATATTGAAGAAAGTCCTACGTTTTGTCCTTGTCACACTCACAGTTTCTTATGGGCACACAATTCTAGGAAAGGCACAGAATAATACAATCAGAACGGAAACTCTGTCGGATTTTGAAGCAAATTCATTCCGCATCCGCCATGATGGGATATAGGATGTTTACATCTGGATTCGCGCCCAAATATAAAAATATAGGACATGATCCGCGAAATTTTTATTCTGAAATGCCAGTAGAATAAAAGTGAGGCCGGAAACTAAGATTTCTTTCCAGAATTTACAGAAATAAATGATTTTCAACACAAATCAACCACGTCCGCCATGTTGGGAAATAGGACCACAGCGTTGCCTATTGGTGCCGTTAAATTCCAAACTTGCTTCCAATGGCTCTTATGGGAGTTTCCGTTCTGATTGTATTATTCTGTGATATAGGCTCATTGTGGCACCATCACACCATGTGTTATACCCAATGAGCTATAACTTTAGAGTGGCAGCGGGCTGGTCCACCTTGTGCCACACAGGATAGAAGGAATCCCGGGGAAAAAGCGGAATTTGGACGGCAGATTCCAAGGTTTGAGGTAAAATTTTGTAGGTCGTTCGGAATTTGGCGGGAATTTGGACGGCAGATTCCAAGGTTTGAGGTTAATTTTTGCAGGTCGTTTCCGGCGATGCCCGAGTTTGTTTACGAAACGACCGGAAACAACCTACAAAATTTAACCTCAAAATCGATTTTTACGGCAAGATGGCGGCGCCCTAGGTGACAACAATGAACCAGCGGAACGTTCCTTGATGTGCCACTCTAAAGTTACAGCTCATTGGTTATACCTCGAACGAGCTTCGATACGAAGAGAGGTTAGGATGATTGAGTGTCATGGCGGTGAAACTCCCACAAGAGACCGTGAGTAAGACAAGGACAAAACATAGAACATCTTCCGACTCCCATAAGAGACCGTGAGTAAGACAAGGACCATAACATAGAACATCTTTTGACTCCCATAAGAGACCGTGAGTAAGCCAAGGACAAAACATAGAACATCTTTCGGTATAACTGTGATTGTAAATTCGCTTGTGATCTTTTAGGAATTATGTTAGAGTGAAAAGATACTTTAAGGTACATACATACGTGGAATCTAATGGTGCGATAAAATTTTAGAAAACTGGTGGTTAACTAATAACTAGCATGAATTTGCGTTTGAAAATTTGGGTCTGATTTCTTATGGGTAATTCATGGAGAGTGAGCGAGATAGAGCATTTGTTTGGAACCAATTCTGATCGTGACGTCATCACTAAACAGGTCTATTAGAATCTACGCAAAGATATGGGGCTGGTTCACACTTTTGCTGCAAGCAGTTAAAGGGTTGATTCAGATGTAAAAACCTCCAAAAATAACGACGCGCGATTAAGGAGATCTCAAGTAAAGTTTCTGAAGACAGAGAGCCGCCGCGCCGGGGCCGTAAGGAACAGTGAGTTTTTGAGAGAGTCTCTTATCAGACAGCGCCATGAGATGAAATGAGTGGGAGAGTGAAACCGTTTCCCTGAAAACAGTCTCTCTCTCGCACTCATTGTTGTTTATAGGGAGAGGAGTTGGCAACATTTCACGGATTCATCCCTCATTTCTGAAACGTTTCCTATCTGTTTCGAAGAAAGAAGAGTGAACTGAAAGGAGCACCGAACCGCTTCAGAAACCTTTAGGGGTGTCTCCACCAGCGAATTTAAAAGCGCGAATAAACTGATTGAGCCAATGAGCTGCCTTGAAGTCGATAAGTCGAATCCGATGTATCGACAACAAAGAAGCTCATTGGCTCAATCAGTTTATTCGTGCTTTTAAATTCGCAGGTGGAGACACCCCTTTTCTGAGCCGGTTTGCCGTTTGATTCCGGATTCTTCCACAGGGCGAATATTCAGCCGTATCTATACTCTGTTCGGGATAAGAAGTCCGATGAGAAGTCAGGTAAAAACGCACTATATTGCAACGCAGCGGTTCCTATGTGCCGTCGATTCTCAGCCACTTCGTTCGTTCGTCGGAGACCAGCCTTTTAGACACTTTTATTTGAAGAGACAATGCCGTGAACTGACCAATTATACCGTCCTTTGAACGCCCACTCGAAATTAAACTTTTGCGGCATTCGCGAATTTTGAATAACCGATTTTAAATTTAAATTCTACTCAACGCGCACAGAAAAACGATACCTAATGGCAGTTCAATATGTAATTTTCCAAAGATTTTGGCTTTCTGAAATCACTCAATAAGGAGTGCCAAAATCTTTGGAAAATTACATATTGAACCGCCATTAGGTATCATTTTTCTGTGCGCGTTGAGTAGAATTTAAATTTAAAATCGGTCATTCAAATTCGCGAATGCCGCAAAAGTTTAATTTTCGAGTGGGCGTTCAAAGGACGGTATAATTGGTCAGTTCACGGCATTGTCTCTTCAAATAAAAGTGTCTGAAAGGCTGGTCTCCGGCGAACGAACGAAGTGGCTGAGAATCGACGGCACATAGGAACCGCTGCGTTGCAATATAGTGCGTTTTTACCTGACTTCTCATCGGACTTCTTATCCCGAACAGAGTATAATTTGTTTACTAAGGGTTTTAGATACATGCAGTACATTTTGAAAACGTTTCCACGAAATGTTTTGGAAATGTCGGTATGTTTCACATACACATTTTAAAACGTTTTGGACACTGTTTGTGCTATGGGGTGATCGAATCGGGAAGATACGGAACGACTCAAGATGAGATTATACGATTTGTCGTTCGCGTCATTACCATGCTGCCTCGACTGGTGTTTACTTTTATACCATGCTCAAATGGACGGGGGTGTTATTTACAATGCGATCATTCCTATACGTGACCCATGCACCTAGAGCTCAAATATCCTATACCAATTATTAATGTGAGTGGTGAGTATGCCTCAGTGGGCATCTATTTACCTTTTAAAAACTTGCGTCAGCAAGATGTAGACTATGTTTAAGTTCACGCTGAAAAATAAGTTACCTCTCATTACCTATCGAGCTTTGTAGCGCGTCCATTCGTTCCGGATGCGACGCGGTGCTCACGCGGCGGAAAATCAAGGTCACATATATTGTATGTACTATACAGATATATACTGATGCACTGGGGACGATAGGCGATGCGAGCGAATGACGCAACTTGGATGCGAAAATGAAACCAATAAGCGCACCGCTCTGTTGACGTTTGATGGTCAACAATTTTTGGGGCGCGAGAAAAAAAGAGGTAAAATAGCGCGCAGGTACTGATTGTATGCAGTCGTCACCAATTCACCAAAGCCATAGCCGTATCCAGAAATTTGTCTTTCTCATCCCTCTTTATGCCCATTTGAACGCATTCGTTAGAAAAGGATGAAGATATAGGGGGAGGGGGGCTGTCACGTGACTTAAGCCCCTAGTTCTATCCTTTTCTAACACATGCAATCAAATGGGCCTAGAGAGAGATAAAAAACAAATTCCTGGTTACGGTCATGGTCGTCACTCGTGGTTCTGCTTGATATAAGTCTGGAGTTGAACGCGCAACGCACTTGATGTTTTCACGCGTGACGTCTGAAATGAACAGAGCTGCCGTTTTGCGTAGAATTAATAGCAATTTTCAATTCACCGATGATTCCACCGGTTGAGAAAAGATTACATGGTTCAGTTCAGTGCATGACTGTAATGCACAGAAATACTCTGATTTTTAATCTTTTCTCACGCCTGCGCGATCGAGTTGTGCAGAAGCAAGCCCATTTGATTTAATGCAATCGATAACGATAACGATACGCAAAACAATCCGATCCTCTGTGATCACCTCCCAGGTTACGAAGAAAAATCAATGCTCACTCACTTGAATTATGTGGGTAGATATACAGTCCTACACCATGGGGCTGATTTTGCATACACGGTGGATTGAAGGCGCTCGATAAGAGACATTATTTTTCAAATATTAACAGTTTGGAGTCGCAAGTAATTTAAATAAAAAACTGGAATTGCGCGAGGATCATAGACCTAGATGTAGAAACGAATATACTAGGGCGCAGTGGCGGCTCGTGCCATCTGGCAACAATATCTACGCTCCATTTGAATCTATGATTAACAATCGATTGCTGGTAAAGCGCTGCTTCACTTTCGAATCGATTGTTTTACATACAATCAAATGGAGGATGACAGTGTTGCCATATTGCACGAGTGAAAAAAGAAACCTTTTTCTCACGAGCCGCCACTGCTCGGGGGCAGGGACAATGGCCATGTGGTCAAGAACTTTCATAAGCTTGTAAGACCTAAATCAAATTTAACAGGATTTGAGAGCACTATTAAAATAAAGACAAGGTGAAAGTGCGGGCAAATGATTGTGAAATTGGTACTAAAAACCGTCAAAGGAATATGACCACAATTTCCGGCAGAAATCCCGAAAAAAAAAAACAAAAAAAAACAAAACAGTCAAATCTTCTCCCAAGGTTAACTTCAATCAGAACCCGAACACGACAGACTTGGGATTTTACAGCAGAAAATGAACAGGAACACACACAGAGCGAGGGACTCTAAACAATAGAGCAATGATGCCATATTTCTTCATTTTCTATAATAATAACATCGTTTTTTTATCGAATAGTATTAGTTCAGTGACGCAGTTAGAAATTGTCTCTCGGGAGGATTTTTCAGAGATGCCCCCACTTTTCAGACTCCCCATTTACCAAGGGTTGCGGATGTGGATATGGAATACCCCTCCCATCTTAAGGGGGATTTGGGGGTATCCCCCGGAAAATCGAAGAAATATTCATGGGATGGTAATAAGGAGATAAACTTTCGGCAGGTTTTGTTCGACTCTTACTTTCCTCTTTTTCTAATTTTTCCGCTCTCAAAAACATTTTTCCCTTCATTATACTCTTTCTTGCTCTCCCCTCTCTCCTGGGGGTTGTTTTAACACCAAAAAGCTCTAGCTGCGCCACTGTACTATTTATGATTTTAGTCAACGATAAAATCTTAAAGCGTTTTTATGATTTTGATCAACGATTAAACTGATTTCGCCAATTCGTTTTAAAAATACAGAGGTGAGATACCATTGTGTTTGTCTACAATCGAGCGAGGTTTGATTGTTCTGAAGCAATTGCGTGTCTTAGTCGCTAGCCAAAGATTAACCAATTTTCAAAATTTGCGCTCTCTTTTATAGGGACCCTATTGACGGGTATGACTATGAGTGGCTTTTGTAGAAATTAATGACCTTTCGTTTGCGTATTTAAGATGAATATATACTGCGCGTAGTATAGATGGTATCGACAAAACCCTGCGAGCCATGAATATAGACAAGTTTTAACCCTCTAAGGACCAGTAGGCTGATTCTGCTCATTTGGACGAGACGAGACGAGATAGCAAGAAACGATCATCCCATTGGTTTAAATGGCGTCACGTGACAGATTTGAAGTCATTGCGGCGCGAGCACGACGAGCTCCGAGTTATGATTTTGAAATGAATGACTCGGAGCTCGTCGTACTCGCGCCGCAATGACTTCAAGTCTGTCACGTGACGCCATTTAAACCAATGGGATTGATCGTTTCTTGCTATCTCGTCTCGTCCAAATGAGCAGAATCAGTCTGCAGGTTCGTTCAAAAGAACGCCACTCCTCCGTTTAGGTAGGGAAAGCAGTTAACTGTTCGTACTCGGGGGAGTTGAAATTGCCTATACGACGAATTAAAGGCGCCCGACGATAACTTATCTTGGAAAAGTGCCATAACCGAGAATCGCGGTTCTGAATCATGAGACTGGAATAATGTGAGATAGACTAAGGGGTTGAGGTGATTCCATTGCACGCGACCAAGGGATCGATTAGTCAATCGATTAAGGGTCATCTACCGGATTTTATGGAGTTTTATTCTTGTAAAACCAGGATCGTCAGCATCTGTAGGAAGATCCAACGAAGATATCTGCAAAGTTTTGACGCTCGAATTCGCAAAATAAGGACGTATTTACGCGAATTCCCGCAATCGCTGCTCGATCTCTCGTATTGCACTACAATTGTGCAAATTCCCATAAATACGTCCTTATTTTGCGGATTCGAGCGTCCAAACTATGCAGATATCTTCGTTAGATCTACCTACAGGTGCTGACAATCCTCGCTATACAAAAAACTTCATAAAATCCGGTAAATGACCATTAATCGATCGAATAATCGATCCCTTCGGTGACGTGCCCTCGAATCACCTAAATCAGAGACAACGGGGACCACGCACTAACCACTCGCGCAGTGGACGATTTGATTTTCGGGGACTCAACAAATAACACGGAGAACAACATCCCACGGCTCATACGTGGATTGTTAACCAACGACCAAAATATTGATGTTTTACTCCGATTTGGATACAGACATCAAAATATTT
>VMOF01000111.1:71515872-71698372 GCA_011764245.1 Trialeurodes vaporariorum
GCAAGCGTTCCCCACCCCCTGAATACGCTATTATGACCGCACGAGTATTTCCGTTTTCACCTGCCTCTCACCGTTTCTTTGTCTTACATGCATGCAGTAAAAATCGACTCCAGAAGTTGACATTATTGTAAATAATGTCTTGTCTATCGCCTTCAATTCGGAGTGTAGGCAAAATTGACGCTGCAGAGCAGCAACAGTTAACTACCCACTTAATTCGAGCAAGCGTTAATTTAAAAATCTGAAGGGGTCTCTTCACCTGCGAATGTAAACGCGCGAATTGACTGCTTGAGCCGATGGGCTTCTTTGTTGTCGATACATCGGACTCAACCTATCGACTTCAAAGGCAGCTCATTGGCACAATCAGTTTATTCGCGCTTTTAAATTCGCAGGTGGAGAGACCGCTTTACGGTTAGTTGTTCGGCGGCCAATCATTTACTTCCTCGCTTAATCTATCGTTGAGATTGTCTATGCGTGACGCTATTGCGATTGCACTTGTAGACTAATACGACTTGAGTGTTGCTATATTGCCACTATCGTTATAAACTACCTGCTTTTTATCAGCTACCAATGGGCCCCAATGGGTAGCCTTTATAAAATTATGGTTAACGATGAACTTACCACTGGTTGCCATAGCAACGGCCAAGTCTTTCTATGCTCGACCAATGTCCTATGCCTTATTAGACGTTTAGGTCGCAATAGATAGAAACTAATTCAGTTTATGATTTTTTTTATTTTTTATTTCCTAGAAATTGTATGCCATTTTAGGATTAGTGGCTCTATTCTTCATATTTTAACTGCATACAACAGAAGAAAAATAGCTTACCAAATATTCTGAAAACGGTAACATAGTATGTGATGAAAAACGTTTTTAAAACGTTCTACACCTTGAAAAAAGTGGCAAATTTAACTATTTGCAAAGTTAAAAGTCTGGTAAACAATTAAAAACTGTTAGTTTTACAATTTGCAATAGTTAAATTACCGCCGTGCTTTGTTAATTTGACTGTTTAAAATGGTAAAACTAGCAGTTTTCAAGTGTTATGCGTGTGTCTATGCTTATAACCATGTAAATTGTTAAATTTACCACTTTATTAGTGCAATCTATACCTAATCACTCAAAATACTTAACCAAGAGAAATTAAGCCTCTACACGGAAAACATGTCTGAGGTTTTATCCCCCCCCCCCTCTTCGGTTACAATTCGTCGGTCAAATACCTTGAGCTCACGAGCCAAGGGTTCGCGGATGACGCATCACGATCCAAAGTTCCGCAGTCAAGGTCTTCGTGATTAAACTAGCTACTTTCAAAATGGGACACGCTTTTAGGATGACGGGGTCATGGATTCAGCTCGAATGATTCAACGGATTCGAGAGGCGTTTTGGCGTTCCAATCGACGAGGCGAACTGCTAATAACTACGAACTGCTAACTACGAACTGCGAAACTACGGATGCGACTGCATGTTCATGCAGAATGCGCCGCGCCGCGGCATCGGCACCGCGATACTCAGTGAGGGTGAATTTTATTAAGCACACCCCTAACAGAATCGGTCTCGGAAGCTTAAGCAAGTTTCAGTTTCTTGCTCCGACGGACTGATAAGATTAATTTGACGCGCGTTGAGTTTTCCGCGAGAGGTCGCTTCCCCCTCCCCCCTCCCCCTCCCCCTCCCTGGCAGGTCCGTGACGGCGACACGACTCGACGCTGAGGCTCATATAAAGTGAATCGGGGCTCCCGTGGGAGTTGACGGCGGAGCGCGGGAGAGCGTTCAGGACGCACGAAACCAGCGTCACCAGATTTGGGGTCGAAATCCGATGCACCCTGCGATGAGTCAAATAGGGAGTCTACGGTCTGAGGTGGTTAGATCCGGCGACGCTGCGCTTCAAAGCAGCAGACATCTCAGAAACTGGAAATGTTGGATGGTGGATACGACGAGACGCGAGGAGCAAGAGACGTGGCAGCGACACGGCGACATCGCGACACGGCAACACACTTGCTCCTCAAGTTTCCTCCGAGTTTCCCCTTGAGCTATTATCGTTATAAATACGGGCGTTAATCTGATATTAACACAGTGCTGTTTCCGTATGCTGTATGCAGACTGCGGGGGGAAGTGAGACAGAGAGAGAGAGAGAGAGAGAGAGAGAGAGAGAGAGAGAGAGAGAGAGAGAGAGAGAGAGAGAGAGAGAGAGAGAGAGAGAGAGAGAGAGAGAGAGAGAGAGAGAGAGAGAGAGAGAGAGAGAGAGAGAGAGAGAGAGAGAGAGAGAGAGAGAGAGAGGGGGAGGGAGAGTTTTCTGAACGTGTAAAAGGTGAGACAGGGGGAAAGTTAAGCAATAATATTCGATTCAGAAATACGACTTTGAAACAACAACATGCAAAGTTAAGATCGGCTTATATTCTTCTCTCGACCGAAAGGGAAAGTTATGTCTTTGCATGGACGCGTCAAAAGTGATCAGAGCTGCCGTTTTGGGTGCATACTTACTTAGTGATAGTTTTGTCAATGCTGTTGCACACTTTCGCTAAAAGCGATTTAATAGTTAATCATGGTGAAAAAACTTCCAAAAATAACGATGGAAGCACTGAAAACTTCCAAAATCCAATCATCAACTCAAAAACGCTTTTATTTGCACAAGCAGCGCAATGGTGGCTTCGGGCAGTAATAATGGGAGATCCCATCTGACAATACTGTAACTGCATTAAGAAGTGACCAATAAGACACGACTTTCATTTGACACCGGTGTCACTATAGGTTTATAGGTATCACACTCTGATAGCAAACGGGGGGGGGCAACCAGACAACTAAAAGAATTAACCAGTGATGTAAAAAATGATAATAGTAACTGGAATTCCGGTAACCGTGACCAGAATTTTGTTCAATACTTTTTTCTCAGTAGAGGCTCAACAACGCTTTTGAAATTTTCAAGTAAATGTTTAGTATTTTTACCTCGATAACCGGTAGGTAATTCCAAATTTTAAATCTCTTGCAATACGCTGTTAGATTTGCTCACACAAGTTAATATGATTGGAAAAATCTTGTAGGAAAAACGACTTCTTTTGAAAATCTCCTAAAACTTCCTGAAGAAAAGCGTTCTAACTCAGGGTGTGTTTGAAATGATCTGTCATCGATTCACTCAATTATTGAACCAAATTCCCCATTCTTTAAGTTATAAAGGAAACTCTTGCTGCTCCGCTTAAAAATTTATTCGATCAAATCTGTGCTTTCGAGCGTTGAAAAAGTGCCATGATATGGTAAACATAAAATATACTTTTTTTCCCCTTCAAAATTTCACCCCCCCCCGGAAGTTTGTTGATAACAGGACACGATCATCATTCCACCAGTTATATTTTTTCATGCCTGGGGGATGAAGCGGGGTTTGGGGATTATTTTGTATATTTATTAATAAGAGTATTTTATTTTTAATTATAATTTTTTTCTCATTTCCTTCCCTTATTTTTCTTTTTAAATTTAAAATTAACAATTTAAATTTCGCATTATTATATTTCGACATAAAAACCCTGCGGGAAGGTCCACTGCCCGGGGGAAACAAATGAAGAATGTTTACAGGGAATGCTTCCGAGAGTTGCAACTCAGAAACAATGTAAGAAAGCAAGTTTTTTCTTCAGCAAATCTGAGCAATAACATACCGCCCTACTTCAAATTCATGAGCTATGTTCGGGAGCCCTTTATTCATGGAATTCTTTCTCTATAACTAGGATGGGGGAAAGAACTCTAATTAAAGAGGAAGTTTCCATGGCGAAGAGAGAGTGAGTGAGTTAGTGAGTGAGTGAGAGAGTGTGTGTGTGTGAGAGAGAGAGGGGGGGGGGGGAGAGCAAGTAATCTGATCGACGTGGTCAGATTTGAAATGATAAGTGTGGAATTATATTATGAGAAAACTTCATACTCTGATAACGCGTTCCTTCCGGAAAGGGAGAAAAATAGTTTCCACCCTCCTTTGAAACCAAAGATTGCTCCCACACGCTTCACGCAACCAACCCTCAGAGTCAAAGGAAAAATCCCATTGCAAGAGAATATAAATAAAAACATAGCTTTAAAAATAAAATAAAAAATTCTACGTTCGAGTCTTCTCTGTTTCCTCCTGGGATTCCGAAGGAGCAACTGTTGTTAAAAGGTCAGAGGGGGTTGGTGGAGGGTTAGGAGTGGAGGGGGTGGGGGTGGGGGGGGCAGAGTCAAGTTCTCACGGGCTGCGCAAAAATTCTTTCTCGATAATAATTCATTTTAATCTAAATTAGTGGAAATGAAATATTCAGCGTTGTGAGAAAAAGGGGGCATCAAGAGGGCGTAAGGGCGTAAGGATGTAAGGGGGCAAGGAGGAGGAGGGCGGGTTAAATGCAGTAACTTCCCAGTGAGATGAAATGATGCCATCTTTTTCTTTTGGAGCCTTTTGCGAAATAAATAAAGAGATAGCAGCAAGTAGCCACGTCGTGTTGTTATGTATAATTCATGTGGTGCATACTGAGCGCTGCTGTAACTACAACCCTCACTCCTCTTCCTTCAGACCCCAGAATCTCGCCCCTCCCCCCCCCCCCCCCCCCCCCCCATCCCCACCCCCAATCTCTACAGCTTCCTGAGTCCTGACACTAACCGCACGGTGCGGGTACGGGTGCGGTATATAGTAGCGCACGGCCGCCGCCGCGGTGCGCGGCGCGGCGCGGGCTCTGCGTGGCAAACACTGTACACCGAAGTCGAACACCCTCCGCCCCCCTCCCCCAACCCTCCAATCCCTCCTCGAACTTGCGGGAGTTTCTATGCAGAAACTTTCCTCTGAATTTCATCAAATCAAACCAGACAATCCGATTCCTATGTTTTCTTCACACTCCTTTGTTTTTTGTGATATCCCCCCCCCGCACCCCCCATTCTCGACAAACATTCATACACATTCACAGTGCCCCCCCTCCCTCCGCCTCCCCTCGCTATTACTTTTTATCCTCTCGCTCCTAGGTCTCATGAGCCGATTCCTCCGTTTCTCTGTCCCTCTTTCGACCCTCGACAATCGGATTATATACAGTACAGGGTGATTCAAAAGTAAAACGCAGGGGTGCCAAAATCCCAAGGGAGCGAGAGAGGGGCCGGGGGGGGTACAAAAATAGCCCAGGCCAGTATTTTAAGCGTGTGTTTGGATTGGTTATGTTATGGACCAGCATGGATAATTTTTACCGGAGTATGACGGAGATTCTTAAATGAATCGATCCGTTATCATCATTCGGGTTCGTTGCATATAATCTTTTGCTACAGCGATACAGATTTTCGATTTTGGTACGTGAAATCGTTGGAAAATAACGTTGTGAGCCTCAAAAGGTTTCAAAATTGATTCTCAAACCCACGGAATGTGTTTAAACGAAACGACCAAGATGACTGTCATAAGCAGTGGCGTAGCGTGCAATTTGGCAACGTTGCAGTTCGTCCATTTGAACCCATGAAAAAGATCGAAAGCTTTATATAAAGGGTGTTCGGTGAACACCCTCGCATTCGACCACTTACATGGGTTTAAATGGACACAGTACAATGTTGCCAAATTGCGAGCTACGCCACTGCAGGTCATAAGAGCGAGTTGCGATGAGGATTGGGAGAGTCCTATCAAAGTACAGCTTTCTCTATGATGAATCACTTTTTCCTGCATAGAAAGTTGCCGGTAGATAGAACTCCCCCAACGAGCTATACATTTATCTAGAGTGGCGGTTTAAAAGGTGTTAGATGTTAGACTTGGCAACGCTGCGACGTGCCAAAAGCAGTGTGACTTTAGTTAACCTCGTGAGTTGTGTATGGTCGCTCCGGTGTATTGACATTAAATAAAATATGTACTTTTAAATCTACTTATTGTATTCTTAATAATAATGACGAATACCCGAATATAACATGGCGCTGCGGTTTCGGAAGAACATCGTGTGAGTTTTTGATAGATATGTAATCAGTTCGAAGTTAAGTGCCTCTAATACGTGCGTGGTGTGGTGATTATAACCTCGAAAGTTTCGCGCCGAATATGCGACTCGTGCATTTCTGTTTCTAAAAAAAAAAAAAAAAAAAAAAAAAAAATTGCGAAATCTCTCTATTATGGAATTTAATCGACCATCTCCTCTCTCCTTGGATGGAAATCTGTCAGATAACTTCCGACGGTTCAGTCAAAATTTCTTAAATTTTATGAAGGCAACCGGCTCTGATAAGAAGGAGTCCAGCATCAAGGCGGCTATTCTCCTGAACTTAATTGGTGAGGAAGCATCCGATCTGTTCCTAACATTTAATGTCCCTAAGGATGCTGACAATGAATATGACTACACTGCTGTCCTGAAAAGCTTTGAAGATTATTGCAACCCGAAAACTAATGTTGTCATAGAAAGATTCAAGTTCAATTCACGCTACCAACAAATTGGCGAACCTTTCAGCTCTTTTTTAACTGACCTAAAAAAGCTAATTAAATCTTGTGAGTATAAGGAACAAGAAGAGAGTCTCCTAAGAGACAGGATTATTTTGGGTATTGAGGATAAATCTTTACAAGAAAGAATACTACGGGAACCGGACCTATCCCTCGAAAAAACTATTAAAGTTTGTCGTGCAACTGAAATGGGAAAGCTGCAGGTGGAAGAAATTCAAAACAGATCATCGACTCGTGATATTTGTGCTTTCAGTAAGAATCCAAACCTTGTATCTGCGTCACCAACTTATGCTGATGAGACTTACTCGTGTAAAAAATGTGGTCGAGTACACTCACGGAAAAACTGCCCGGCTTATGGCCAAACTTGTGCCTACTGTAAAGGTTTACATCATTTTGTCATAGGATGCAAAGTAAAGCAGAGTAAAAATAATGGTCGCAACTTTCCTAAGAAAGATAATAATAATGGCGCTAATGCCTCCCTGTCTAATGTTAATTGTGTAAGTGAAGAAAATGATTGTTTCTACATAGGCAAGATATCTGCATCAGGTTTTGATAGTAATGTTAGTGCTAAACAGTGGCATGAAACTGTTTGTCTCAATAATATTAAGTATTCATCTTTTAAATTAGATACGGGTGCGGAAACCAATATTATTCCGTTGAATGTGTTCAATTTCTTGCTTCAAAAAGATAGCAGCTTAAAGTTATCTGGCACTAATGTCAAGTTAAGAGCTTTTGGAGGAAATGAAATAACTCCTGTTGGTACTGTCAAGTTAAATTGTAAAGTTAATAAAACTGAAAGAGTAATCGAATTTTTTGTCTCGGATGCTGAAAGTGACATAGGAATTTTAGGGTTACCCAGCTGCGTTGCCATGAATTTACTAAAAAGAGTAAATATAGTCAGTGAAACTGATATGTTAAGTAAAGAAGAACTTGTGAAAAAAAAAGAATTTATTGATAATAATATTGATGTTTTTCAAGGCACAGGAAACTTTAAAGTCAAGTGTCATTTTGATCTGCAACCGAATGCAACAGTAACAGTTAAACCTCCCCGGCGAATTCCCATTGCTTTACGGCCACGAGTTAAGTCAGCTCTTGATAATCTAGAAAAACAGAATATCATTACTAAGGTAGATTCTCCTAAAAGTTTTGTTAGTAACCTAGTGGTGGTAGAAAAACCTAATGGAAGTGTAAGATTGTGTATCGATCCGCAGGATTTGAACACAGCAACAAAAAGAGCTCCGCATCTAATACCATCAATTCAAGACATAACCTGTAAACTTGAAGGTAAATGTGTATTCTCTGTTTTGGACTTGAAAGATGGGTTTTATCATGTTGAACTTGATAAAGAATCATCCGAACACTGTGTGTTTAGTACACCATTTGGTTTGTATAAATTTTTAAGGCTCCCCTTTGGGTTAAACATAGCTCCAGAAGCCTTTCAAAAACTAAACGAAAGAATTTTTGAAGGTATCCCTGGTATAATCATCTACTTTGATGACATTTTAATTGCTGCTAAAAATGTTAAGGAACATGATGATATCCTCAGACTGGTTATAGAAAGAGCCAGGAATTTTAATGTAAAATTTAACGTTATCAAGTTTCAGTATCGGGTTAAAATTGTTAAATTCTTTGGTCATATTTTTTCTGCAGCAGGCATACAACCAGATCCTGAACGTATCAAAGCCCTAATAGCAATCGAAGCTCCCAAAACTAGAAAAGAACTTCAAAGAGTTCTAGGGTTATTTAACTACCTTCATGACTTTGTACCTAACATGTCCTCTTTAACAGCCCCACTAAGAAGTTTGTTAAACAAAAATGTTATTTTCTGTTGGTTACCCATTCATAACGAAACATTAGAAAAGCTTAAAGTTTTAATTTCTGAAAACCCAGTGCTTGCAAATTTTGATGAAAAAAAACCTATAACGTTACAATGTGATAGTTCTAAAGATGGTATGGGCTTCACTCTCATGCAAGAATGCAAACCTGTATTTTATGGATCCAGAAGCTTAACTGAAACTCAAAAGAACTACTCTCAGACTGAAAAGGAGATGCTCAGCATACTAGAAGCAACAAAGAAGTACCACAATTTTTATACGGTCAACGTTCCATTGAAGTTCAAACAGACCATAAGCCCCTAGTTTCGATTATGTCTATGCCCATTTGTAACATAAATAACAGTAGGCTTCAAAGAATAAAGCTAAAGCTTCTAAAATATGACCTGAAATTAAAGTATGTCCCAGGAAAAAACATGTTTGTCGCTGACCTGCTGTCTCGATCTTATATCAAAAGTTCTGTCTCCGATGACCCTGATCTAATCGAAACCATACATTCACTGAGCAAGTACGCTCAAATTTCTGAAGAAAGGAAGTCTGAAATTGAGTCAGCAACAAAGGCTGATGAAACTCTGGCCTCTGTCATAAAATTTGTTAAAAATGGATGGCCTAAGGATAAAACATTAATCCCCTCGGGATTTGTGAAATTTTATTTTCAGTTTCAGAGTAGGTTAACAGTTGAAGATAACTTATTGTTCTTAGATCATAGAATTGTAATTCCAGTTTCCTTACGAAACAAGATTTTGTTACTCCTTCATGAACCTCACATGGGAATGGAGAAAACCAAAATGAAAGCGCGCCAAACGGTTTATTGGCCTAATATTAATGTAGATATTGAGAAGCAAGTAGCAAAGTGCGCGGTCTGTGAAAAATTCCGTAATAATAATATTAAGGAACCATTACTTAGTCATACCCCACCTAATCTGCCTTTCGAAAAAGTTGGAACTGATTTACTTCAAAGTAAAGGCAAACCTTATATTGTATTAATAGATAGTTACTCAAAATGGATTGAACTCTTGCCTTTAAAGTCCATGCTGGCAAGTGAGGTGATAGAAAAGTTAAAGCTTATTTTCTCAGTTCATGGTATTCCTAAAACTGTCTGCTGTGATAACCAACCATTCAACTCATTTGAGTTCAAAACTTTTGCCAGAGATTGGGATTTTCAGTTATGCTTCAGTAGTCCAAGGTACCCTAAATCGAATGGCTTGGCAGAAAGAGCTGTGCAAATAGCTAAGAACATATTAAAAAAATCGAGCAATCATGATGAAGTCTTGATAGGACTTCTTGAGTATCGCACCACCCCAGTTAAGGGAACAAATGTGTCCCCTTCCCAGGCATTAATGAGTAGGTTGTTAAGAACAAAAATTCCCATAGCAAGTACCGCATTGAAACCGAGAGTGGAAAAGGGAATAAGACAAGCTATATTGGACTCCCAACAAAAATCAGCAGAGTACTATAATCAAACCGCCCGTTTCAAAGAAGACTTGAAAGGTCCTGATGTCTTGTTTAGAGATAATAATAATAAAGAATGGAAACCAGCTAAGCTAATTGGTAAGGCCCCCGAGCCTAGATCATACTTTATCAAAAATCAAAATGGCAATATTTTAAGAAGAAATTCACATCATTTAAAAAACAGTTCAATTTTTAAAGATGACAGTCTGTTTTCCGGTGACAGTCTGTTTTCCACCTGTTCACATGATCATAATCTTGTCGTTGCCCCACCCCCTCCTCTTGACCCACCTCCTGCTCCTGCACAACCAGCAGAACATAATCCCATTGCCGAACCACCCCCTGCTCCTAACTTGCCCTTGCAGCCTGTTGTTGGTAAAACCAAATTTGGTCGGGTTGTAAAGCCCCCAGTCCGTTATATTGCTGAATTCTGATTTTTGTAAAAAAAAAAAAAAAAAAAAAAAAAAAAAAAAAAAAAAAAAAAAAAAAAAAAAAAAAAAAAAAGTGAAAAAAGAGATGTTAGATGTTAGACTTGGCAACGCTGCGACGTGCCAAAAGCAGTGTGACTTTAGTTAACCTCGTGAGTTGTGTATGGTCGCTCCGGTGTATTGACATTAAATAAAATATGTACTTTTAAATCTACTTATTGTATTCTTAATAATAATGACGAATACCCGAATATAACACGTAACCACCATGGGGGATTTTTAGGTTAGGTTTAAGCGAGTAATTTGTCCATTTGTCTCCGTGGATTTTGGTGCGGCGCCACCGCACAATGGATCAAAGCACGTTCCGGTCTATTGTGCGGTGGCGTCCGTCGCACCAAAATACACGAAAACAAATGGGCAAATTACTCGCTTAAACCTAACCTGAAAATCCCCCATTGTGGTTACGCAGGTTACCTATTAAACCGCCACTCTAGATACATGTATGTTGAACTGCAGCCAGAGACAAGTAGAGACGGAGCTCTAACTGCGGCTGCAGCAGAGGCACTCTGAATTCTCGCGGATTCAACAAAACAACAGTCAACGTAGCGTGGTATTGAATGGTGAGCAACGTCCTCTTCACAATTCCCGCCTTCTCGCCCATCCCCTCGTGTTTTCGTTCAATGTGACCGTTCAACACCATACTACATCAAAAGGTGTTGACTGTTGTTTTACATTTATTTTGTTGAATCCCCGAAAATTCAGTGTGCCTCAAATCTTCCCTGTGTATTTTAGTCTAGCGCTCCGTCGTTTCTATTTGTCTCTGTTGAACTCCCCCATTGTGACTCGTAAGAGTGATAGCCATTTTGGGATTTCGTTTAAACGCATTTTTGTTGTTGTTTGGTTTTCCCCGAGCAGCTAGTATCCCAACCCACAGGGCCGGTGTTTGTTTTGAAGTACAATAATATTAATTTTCCTCCACAATCATATATGTAGAGGCAAACTAATGCCACGAGGTCTCTACCCTAAACACAAGAAACATTAAATCTAAAACTGAAACTTGACAAAAATCAAGATGACACTACAAAAAAAAGAAAAAGAAAAAAATCATATGCATTCTTCTTTCTTCTACAGCGGGAAAAAATAGCAAGTTTTTGAGTAAATTGAACTTTCTGATGCTCTCACACTGAGAGAAATCACTTCTTTAAAAACAAGGTCACACGTTTACTCGTGACAGTTTTCCTCGCGCGAAGTAAAGTTCTGATTGCTTGAAGGAGAATCACTGTCACAACAAGGAATCTTTTACTTGTAGCTTCACTGTGCAGTTTCTTTAAAACAAACGAAATACACCTTGAATTAAAAAAAAATAATTCTCTCAGCGCCCTATATACAAAAAAAATTAAATGCATTCTTCTTTCGTCCATAGTGGGGGATAATATCAAGTTTTTGGGTAAATTTTGGAACAATCTGAGGCTCCCAATGTTATTTTCAAGCGAGTTTAAACTAGTATCGACCAAGTCGATTTACATACAGGGTGTTAAGAAAAAAAGTTTCCACTGCGGTTTTTTAGAAAACGGCCAAACACGTGTCCAATAATATCGAGGGGGACCCATTTTGGGGGGGGGGCTATTTTTTTCGGCGCCCCCCTGGGGGGGGAGGGGGTAACCCCCACTTTTCTTATGGGAGCCCTATTTTTTAATTTCAGTATCTGAAAGAGCATGAAAAAAGAAAATTTTTGGCGCAAACCGAAGGTCGATATAGTTTTTCGTTTTCGATATATCGAAGGTCAAAGTTCGATATGGACCTATTTTCAAAAAATCATTACTCCACTTTGAGATACCGGAATTTAAAATACTAGCGGTCTAAAATACTCCAAGAAGCAAGCTCTTTTTAGAAAAAAATACGACTTTGACACAAATTTAGCCAAAGGTCGATATCGTTTTTCACATTCGAGATATCGAATTTTGTAAATGTAACTTTGGCATTCGATATCTCGAATGTGAAAAACGATATCGACCTCCGGTTTGCGCCAAAATGCTCAGTTTGGTGTGCCCTTTTGATCGGTGTATCACTCGATGGGGGTCGTCTCAAAGAATTTTTCTTGTGGGCCCCCTTGGGGGGCAAAAACGTTGACAATTTTCGGGGGAGCTAAACCCTATTTTTGGCTAAATTTGTGTCAAAGTCGTATTTTTTTCTAAAAAGGGCTTGCTTTTTGGAGTATTTTAGACCGCTAGTTTTTTAAATTCCGGTATCTCAAAGTGGAGTAATGATTTTTTGAAAATAGGTCCATATCGAACTTTGACCTTCGATATATCGAAAACGAAAAACGATATCAACCTTCGGTTTGCACCAAAAATTTTCTTTTTTCATGCTCTTTCAGATACTGAAATAGAAAAAATAGGGCTCCCATAAGAAAAGTGGGGGTTACCCCTTCCCCCGCCTCTCCCAGGGGGGCGCCGAAAAAAATAGCCCCCCCAAAATGGGTCCCCCTCGATATTATTGGACACGTGTTTGGCCGTTTTTCAAAATTTGCAGCCGTTTTCTAAAAAACCGCAGTGGAAACTTTTTTTCTTAACACCCTGTATATCAGGGGCAAACGTTTGCAATTGACTCATTGTTCGAGCAGCAACTGCTGCGATCAGATTCAATCAGTTATTTACGATGAAACTTTACCTTTTACAAACGTGACAAGAGCTTCAGTTGGAAGCCAGACTTTCCATAAATCTGCTAAGGTGGTGTAAGCCTCTGGGTCTTCATGACCCAAGACTGGATAGATAAAGTGACTGCTAAAAGTTGCACTCAGGAGAAGAGTTAGGTTGCGTAACGTCGCAATTTGTTGCTTGAGACTTTTCCCGGCTCTTCTGCTCATACCGTCCCTGGAAAATAAGAACAAAAAAAGGAATAGAGGATTAGTTTAAGTTGAGCTTGACCTAGATAAATCCTTGTTAAAAGATATTTTAAACTCGTGGAAAGGAAAAGTTGCGCCAGAGAAAGCCTCGAATATCGGGGCAACTAATTACTGGTATGAGATAAAATCTGACTTTATTACATTTTTTCCGTTTAGGCCGCTGGAAAGGATCGAAATATTAATTGATTGAAGGTAAATCTTCAGTTTTTTAGTGCCATTTCTTCCACCAGAGCCCTATACCGTTCGATTAATATCAAACTTGTGGCCAAAAGTAATTTATTTTGAAGAAAACGGATTATCAAGTATACCATATGAATGTCTCGGCGAAATATCTTGATAATAACTTCAGGAATAAAGCTGAAAGAACCCAAAAACAGAAACTTTGTAATCAATTCTAGTATCGAAATGTGATGTTCCATTTTTTGGTACTTTTAACCTGATTTTTCAAGTTATGGACGAGATATTTTGCAGACACATCTAAGTAGGTACCCGATGTTCCGTTTTTCCGTAATATGAAGTACTTTTGGCCTGTGGCTGCAAGTGCAATTTGGCAATAACGGCAGTGGCGAAGCGTGAAATATGGCAACAATGTATTTTCTCCATTCAAATTCACCATAAAACTCGAACGGCGATGACCAGGCATTTCGACCTTCCTATTGTGTTTAAATGGGGGGGGGGGGAAAGGAACGTTGCCAAATCGCACGCTTTGCCACTGAATAACGGATCCTTTGCATTTAAATCTGTGTAAAATTAATCGATCTTCTAGAGGTGCATTTAGCCCCAAGAAATCGATAATTTTTCATCAAATGGTTGCTAAATTGAACAGAACCCCCATTGTTTTTGGCCTATGATTTTGACGCCAATCGAAACACTCTAGGTAGAGATAGTTTCAGAAGTGTAGGCACACCTAGACCGATAATCTTTGGAATTTGTCAACATTATTTCTGATATTACTCGATGAAAATGAATGAAAATAAAATCGAGTGTTCACTTTTCAATGAGGAACTCTTTAAACACAAAAGAACAAAATCAGGGGCAAATTCGGTATTGATTTGAAGGAATAAAATTGAAAATTCGCCAAAGATTATGGTTTTGGTGCGCCTACACTTCTGACTCGAGCTCTAGCACTCTGGTGGCAGAAACTGACACTGAACGCTGAAAACTGGACGAACTATCAAATAGACGAGAACGAAAAAGAAGGAATAAAACGGTGGACGAAAAAATGGACGATAAGCTAAAAAGCGATTCTCTGAGCTGCTTGCAGCGATTGCGTGCGCGAGCTTTAAAGCTTCGGGCTGTCGAAATGTCGAAATCAATCAGTTGGATTCGACAGATTTAAGCATCTCGTGTATTCAAAACATTCCCGATCAAATTCGATCAGACACGATCGCGTTGTATGAAAATATGTGTCGTGACTTACAACCACTTGAGCCAACCACTCACACTTGTGCAGTTGACAATCGATATGGGGATTCGGGTGCAAAAGCAACACCACCCTACGGTGTTCAAGGAGGGGAAGGATAGGGGTGGGGCTTGGTGTGGCGGGTGGGGTGGGGGGTGGGGTTAGTTGGGTGCTGAGAAACGTCAAGGAGGTGGGTGGGGGTCGGGACAGGGTAAGTACGACGGAGAGGGGGGAGGCGTGAGAGGGTAGCGTTAACGTTAAGTCTTGTGCGAATATTATGTTTAGTGATGAAAGGATAACAGACACGTTCCTTTGATGAAAGGGCTCTTTAACGAGTGTTTAATACGATATTAACATGAGCTGAATACGCGCTTGGATATGATAATTATTTCCGTCGACGGCATAATTTGTATTATCCACACTTCCCTCCATCCTTTCGTCGTCTATCGTCGTCTGTCGTCCTCATCCTCATATCCTCGACTTTGACGCCGTCATCGTCATCGTCGTCGTCACCAACCTCTTCATAATCGTCATCGCCGTCATCATAATCGTTATCGCAATCGTTATCGACGACATCATAACAGCAATCGTCATCGACGTCATCATAATAGTCATCGTCATCGCCATCGTTACTGTCGTTACTAGTCAGCGTTATCGTTATCGTCGATGTTATCTTCGTCGTCGTTATCGCTATCGTTTAATCTTCGTCATCATAGTCATCGTTACCTTTGTCGTCATAGTCATCGTTACCGTCGTCATAATCCTCATCGTAATTGTTATCGTAATCGTAATCTTCATCGCTTTGTAATCGTATCGACGACGTCATAACAGCAATCTTCATCGACGTCATAATAATAGTCATCGTTACTGTCGTAACTAGTCAGCGCCATCGTTATCGTCGACGTTATCTTCGTCGTCGTCATCGTTACCTTCTTCATAATCGTAGTCGTTATCGTAATCGTCATCGTCATTGCCATCGTCGCATAGTTTTATTTTTATCGTCATCAAGCTTTTCTTCGTTAGTACAATGTGTTCGTCGCGAGCTTGGTATACACGATTCTTGGAATTGCGCTGCAAAAACATTTTTTAATTAAAAAATACAGAGTGTACACTGCACTGTAGCGACTCCTTTTGCCGAAATGTCGATTCAAGCGATTTCAGTGAGGTTCATTCATGATGACTTGCTTACGTCGCTCATAAGACCCGGATAGTGGAGGGAGGGGGAAAGGGCCCCGTTTGGTTAGAACGGAAGAAAGTTGGAAGTCTGAAAATTTCAGATTCCCCATCAATAAAGTGCAATCTCGATAAGATTCGATCCTTGAATGGATTGAGAATTTACCGGGAAATTATTCAAGGGCTGTGTCGATCGTAAACCGATTTTGTAAAATATGTGGTGAACGACTTGAATTGCATCGAGCATAACAATTGCAATACCAATGGAGAAGAGGGAGGGCGAGCGCTTGATAACGCATTATTAAACGCATACGCAGTTTTTTTTTCAAAATTTGTGTACATTTTTCGGGTCTCAACAACAGTACAGTGAAAGATTTACGGCTTAAATGCATTATGCATGTGTTTGCAACAGCGTTATGAAGGGTCAATTCCTCTGCAAAACTGTGTAAAAATCACATTGAAAAGCTTTTAAAATCCACTCACAAACACAATAAATCCGTTCAATAAAATGATAAGATGGCGGTCGAATGAAGGAGGGTCAAAAATGGGGGAGTCCCATCTAATGGCAGCTTTCTCTATGACGAATCACTTTTCTCAGCATAGAAAGTTGCGTTAAAATGGGACTCCCCATTGTGGCTCGCTCATAATTAATGACCGCCAAAATGGAATTATGTTAAACGCATTTATTGAGTTGGTCGAGTCCAATTCGGAAGCTCCCAACGGAGTTATTTTGAGCAATTTGGCAACGCTGTAGTGTGTCCATTTAAACCCATTTTAAAGGTCGAATACGATGGTGTTCACCGAACACTCAATAGTTCGATCTTTTTCATGGGTTCAAATGGACACAGTGCAACGTTGCCAAATTGCACGCTACGACACTGTTTTCAAGTGATTTTACACCAAAATAGACTCTTTCGATAGCTGCAGCAAAAGTTTGCAACATACTTATTGCATTCGAGAGCTGCAAGGCGTGCAGATGTGTTTTGTACAAAGAGTGGAGCCACGAACGCTTCCGTGATATATCTACTTGATATATCGTTAGTTATTGGGGGAAAAATAAGTTACGATATTGTATGGAATGGACTGGCAGTGGAATTTCACTACGATCCCTAGAAACAGAGGTAAGACAGCTAGGAGACACAGGAAGTCTTTGGTGATAACTATTCTTTTCATTGAAAACATTACTTTGTTTTCATTGTTGTTGCGCGATGGCGCGGAAGAAAGTCACTGGAATGAAATTACTGGCTTCTAGAATCGCCCGCCATTCTGCGTTCAATTTTCTGCCCATTTATCTTTTAATTATCTCATTACTTTTTTTTTTTTATGAAGACGAAATAATCTCCTTATCAAAAGTTTTACGTTTCCCGATTTCCGCGAAAGGACGAGCAGATATAGTCGAACACAGTGCGCGCGGGGGTAAAGTAAAACTTCGACGATGGCGATGGCGGTCTCACAGGGTCTTCGGGGAGAAAGTCGATGAAAGGGGAAGGAAGGTAGATAGATAGTTATTATGTCGAAAATAAGGCGATAATACGAAATTTTATCAGGATTGTTTTGTTGTGCGCGCTTGCAACGAATGCTTTTAAGGAGAGTTTCGCGCCAAACCCGAGCCAGAGAGCTCCCGAGTCTAGTCAAGCCGAGCAGCATCGAGTTGGTTAATGGTTAACCGACCGACTTTTGTTTATTGACTCTCTTATCCGATTTTAAAGTTGGTTCTATTTCTCTCTTTCTCTTTCTCCCGCACTCTCACTCACGCTTTATCTCTCTTTCTCTCCCCTCCTTTCTCGCTCCCCCCTCCCCCCACTATCACTTCCTCCGGCCCTCTCTCACCTTATGCAATCTTCTCTTCCACTCTCATCGATCAAACAACTTTTATTCTAGTCGCGTTTACTAATTAGCGAAATAGAAATTAGACCTGACTTTGTTTGCTCGAGTTCGCAGTGTACAATGGTTGATGGTAAATGAGGTATTCTCTTCTCTCCTAATCCTCTTCCTGTTTTTCTTTTCCAAATCTGCGCGCACTCACGCTCTCAACATACCCTCTATAAACCCCCCTCCCTTCTCCTCCTCCTCCTCCCTCCCCTCAATTCCACCACTTCCTCCGCATTACAGCCTCTCTTTCCCTCGCTTCTTTCACACCTTTATTCCGTTTCGAACCGCTTCAGTCTCCTCGGTTCGATGAGATTTCGAGGGAACGGAACACTCCGAGCTGAAGGAATAAGCGTGATCAACGTTATTTCACGGCTCTCGCCGAATACCCCGAGATTTGGCCATGCCGGCCGCGGTAATGCCACATCTATAAAGAAAAATAAATGAATAAATAAAAAAAAAAAAAAAACATTCCTGTTTAAAGACGAATTTATTAGTTGCATAAGGCAACGGTTAGCCACGCAACAATACACTCATCGGCTGTAATCAGCTGAACAATGGCGAAGAGTGGCGCTTGAGTATTTCTCAAGCGAAGTCTAGAGGTGGTTTCAGAAGTGAGGGTGCACCCAGACCGATAATCTTTGGAATTTTTCAACATTATTTCTCTTGTTTCAAAAGGAAAATGAATGAAAATGAATTAGAGCGTTGGGTTTTAACCGAGGAACACTCTACAGTTAAAAGTTCAAAGTCGAAGATAAGTTTCGAACTACTTTCCCTATGGCGGACTTGAACTATAACCTCTGGTCTTTAAAGGGTTAATCTATAGAGTGTTTCTATTTTGCCAAATCTGGCAGTATTATTTTTATGTCCGGAAAAAAACCCACGTTTCAATCCAATGTGTTGCGTGGCACAGCTGAGCAGGGCTACTAGTTTGCGTACAACCACTCGCATTTTCAAATTTAATTTGATGTTAAGTTTTTGAATTTCCCGCCAAGTTTTGCAACGCTGCGGCAGAGAGTGTGCGGTGGTTGCACCTACCACGCCACCACGCCCGCGTCTCCAAGTATGGTTGCTAGCCGCTTCCCTTTAATATGAATTTATTTGCATATTTGTTTGGTTAATTATCTTTGATTAGCAAACGGAGCGCGCAGGCAAAAGGAGGGGTGTTAGATCGAAATCAGAGACTATGAATATGCGTAAAATTATTTAATTTGAGAAAAGTTCCATCTTGATTCCTCCCCTCATACTTGAGAAACTTCGAGAAGTGGTGTGAAGAGAGTGAAAAGGGGCCATGGATACAGTGTAAAAAAAGAAAAGGAAAAGACGCAGTATCGAATATGAATTGAATTTATAATGTATAACAAAGAAGACGAAAAAAAAAACTTGATTTTTTAGCTCGAGTTGGCCGCCTGACTCGTAGAAAAAGAACTGGAGTGGAACGTTCTAACAATCAGTGCCGCCCCCTTTTTTTCCATCTGACCACATATAAATAGACTTTGTAACTTTTGCCTCGATACAACTGTCAACTATGGTCAAATATTTCTTCGGCTTGTTGTAATGGAGCTCTTGAAAACTTTTGCTGTAAGCAAATGAATAGTCCAATCTGATGTAATAACCAGCGAAAACCACGGAAATCACATCAGAAAGACTAAAACTCAGTAATGAACTCACATAACTGCTGTAACGGCAAGTTCTTAATGGCGGTTCAACGCAGGTATCATGGAAGATTCTTGTCTAATACGTCACTTTCGCTACAGAATCACAGAGATATGTCTCAATTTAGATATGAATCTCCCATGATACCTGCGTTGAACAGCCATTAAGCCCGATTTTGAGAATGAATTTCGTGATTTTTTAGATGACTTTTTCGTCATTTTTACAGTTTTTATGCAAGAATCAACACTTCAATCCCTTGTTGCAAAAGTTTGCAAGAGCCCCATTTCCTGACAGTCGACCCGAATACAGAAATGAGAAAATCAAACAAGCTATATCAAAAAATGTCCAAGTGATTTTTTTAGATTTTTTCTCGCCCAGTTCCGACTTCCTGCAAGCAAAAACCACTAAAAGCCCATAAAAACTCATAAAAATGGCCCATGAGATGTTTTTTACTACTCCGTTTCCGCGAACTATTCTGCATTATCGTGGACTTATTTATTTATCTTCATCGATCTATTTATTCATTTGTTCATCTATTTACTTATTTGTTTGTTTATTTATTCAGATGTTTGTTCTTGAATTGAGAATAGATTTTAAAGTTCAATTTAATCTTGGCCAACCTTCATACATAGCAAGTATTTGATTTGTATTATTTTCGAACACAATTGTGCGGGCACTCTCCCTGTGTTTATATTTTACAAGTGTGGAAACAGTTGGATGCGTATTAATTCGGTATCTGCATGGGCGGACCCAGCAATTTGGCAACCATGAATTCATCTCATTTAAACGTCTGAGAAACAATCGATTCTTGAAGGGGCCACGGCCCTTCCACCAATCGATTGTTTCTCACGCATTAAAATGGGAATGATACGCAGTTGCCAGATTGCTGGATCCGCCTTTGGGTATCTGTTCATAATTCAGAAGATGTTTTCTTAGATAAATGCAGTTTCAAAAAACTGTAAAACTGTTCCACACTATTTCTTCCAAAATCTAATTGAGAGTGCTCTGCGTGAGTGCAGAGGATGAGCGCAGCATCCATAAGATGGAGCTGAGAGAAAATTTGATTGATAACACAAGAAAATGAGAGATAAAAGCAGCGAGATACATCTCCAGGAGAGTACATTAACACAATCGAAAGTTATGTCATCGGGTAGAAGGGGGGAAGGGGTGTGAGATTAATGGGGTCACAAACATTTGATATGGTCAAAGAGAGTTGCCGGATTTCAAAGTTGAAATAGACTCCGCAGGATTTTTCAACAACAACAAACTGAAACATGTTAACGGTCATTTTCTTTGGAGGCTTTTTTTTTCTTCTTTTTTTTTCCATTTCTTTTTCCTTTTTTCTTTTATATCTTTGAGAAAACATTTAAAAATTTGTAAGAAGTCTGAGTAGAATTTTAGATATTTATTAGGAATTTAGGTTACTTGTGGAGGAAACTTAGCAACGGCGCGGTCAGATCGATGCCACTCGCCACTTCCCCAGGCGACACGTTGGAGTTGCGAGAAACTATTTCAATAAGGAGACGGCTCACTTTTTTTATGTAACCAGATTTTCTCGGGAATAAGTTTTCAGGAGCCACCGTTCCTGCTTATTCCGTTCTAGGAACTGGCACGCTGTTTACGGAAAAAAGAGAAGGAAAAAAAAATATCACAAATATCATCAATACCTTTCACCCGATCTTTATCCGCCATTATTCTTGGAGCCTCGTTTGATAAATTGTAAAGCTTCAGAGGAATAATACATCGCTCAAACGAAAAGACATAGAATCCCCCCTCCCCCCTTCCGCCAATCACTCTCTTTTTCTCACTCAAATGTATCTCTCTTCCTCTCCAACCCGTTTGCAACACTTTTTCCGGTCGTTGTTTTTTTTTTTTGTTTTTTTTTTTACTTCTGTTCTCTCCTCACTTTTAAGTCTCTTTAATTGTCAAAGAAACCCCGTCACTCCTTTTCGTCTCGCGGGGGCTGAGCAAACATTTCTACAATCTGTCACTGATACGGCTCTAATAAGCCAAAGAGATTTTTTACCCTTCTCTTTCCCTCGGCGTCCTCCCCCTCCCCCCTCCCCCCTCCCCCTCTCCCTTCCCACCCTCCTTCTCCTCTGACCGTATTCGGGAGCGCTGAATGACGTATCAACGCGTCACGGGTCAGGCTGTCAAAAGAATAAAATCTCGGGGTTAGAGCAAGTGGAGATTATTGCCGACAATAAAGTTCTAACCTCCCCCCACCCCCTTTCCCCTCCCATGTAGTTCCAATTTTATTAGCGCGTATTATCCGTTTGCAGCAGCTGTTTTACAGTTCGGAAACAGAATGAATAGATGGAGAGTCTCTAAAACAAGCCCAGTGCATTTCGCAAAAACAAAAGGGCGATTGATGTTGGCGAGTTTAGCGCTGACGCGATCAAAGAGGCCTCTTTCAATGTTCATACACGCTTCCAGGTTAGCCCGGAAGTGCTGTAATCTTTGCTCTCGAATCGGGAAGCTTCGAGTAAATCAAATGAGGGTTGATCTCCCAGACTTCCAGATTTTAGGGGTTTTATTAACAAGATATGGCCAAAGGTATCGTAATTTTAAAGACACGAAGGAGCAAGGATGCGATCAAGATGAAAATAAATTATGGACATTTTACACGGATTCTTTTTTTTTTTTTTTTGCATTTTTGTTTTTAAGCGTAAATTAAAAATTTCCAGACCGATCAATCTGCGTTATTGGTTTAAAGTGAAGGTGAAAGTGTTTTGGAGTGGCGTTCGATAAGATCGTTTCTTTTGGAAGGATTTACACGATAAAGAGACTGATTGATGACGGAAACAAACAAAATATTGTTAACTTGATTGTTGTGTTCGCAGATACAGCCATATACTAAAATATTTGAAATTTCGTTTGAATGGACACTTCCCACTAAATTAAGTAATTAAAATTTTTGATTCAAGGTTAAGAAATAAGAGGCAAACACACCTTCTGATGTCCATGGGATAATACTTATGGCATGGAGTCTAGAGATATAGCTAATCGGGTTTTAGCACTAAATGGAATGGACCAATAAAGATTACAGTGCAGCGGCATCAGACTGACCCATGACTTGTTGCAGGAATATGAACGCCTGGAGTTTCCACAAATCAGAACAGTGGCAGCTCGTGCACTCGGCAACAATGTTTTTCCTCCATTTAAATCTATGTAAAACAATCGATTGTTATTGAAGCACTGCATCACTATCGAATCGATTATCGATAGTGTCAATGAATACTGGATGAACATGAACGGTTGGAGCTTTAATCTGGTATCTTTAGGAAGACTATGATGAGAACGAACTGCGCGCCGCGGAGCGTGGTTAAAGCCCAGCAGCAACTATTCGTACATTTAAGAGTTGGAATTGTATGCTCTAAAAATGAAGGCGGACAGAGGCTCTGTCAAGTACACTACTAACCAGAGACTACGCACTATATGTATCTGACCAATAGTGGCAAGGTTTTTTTTTTTCAGGGTCGCCAACAAAGCAACGTCCTACAGCTCCTATGTGGACTGTTGAGCAAATATGTTGATGTCAGTAGCCGCAATCAGAATGAAGCATCATCGTTTTTTGGTCGTTGGTCAACAATCCACATCGGAGACTCTCCTACTAACACAGCGTAATTATAGCGTTTTCTTGATAGTTTTACAAAACATGAATCCTCACTCGATATTTCCCAACTTCCAGGGGGGGGGGGGGGGTTCCCCATCTGCACCTCCTACCAGTATTAAGAATCGTGGCTAGATTAGTTCACCCGTGGAGACTATTTTGATGAGATGGCAGCTACAAGAAAACGTGGACAGTCCTAGGTCTACTAACCCAATCTACAGCGTGGACACTGGGACTACTCTACCCGGTCCAAACCTGGCAACTCTGCCTTTTACTGGCAACCACGAATTCAACGAATTAAATTAATTTTATCAATGAATAGTCGGATTGTCAAGCTATCAAGATTGGTTTTAAGAGTTTCTGAGCCGAAAAGGTCGTAGCAACGTTCAACCAAACTACCAATCTTCGAAAATCACGGATCGATATGGTGATTATGATGCGACCGATTCACACTTTTTAGAGTTTGGTAGTTTCAATTCCAATTTTGATATTTTTTTGCGACTTTTTTGGCATTAGCACTCTCGGAAGCAAATTTTACGGCTTGACAATCTGATTTTTTTTTTTTTT
Source organism: Trialeurodes vaporariorum (assembly GCA_011764245.1). Classification (NCBI taxonomy): domain Eukaryota; kingdom Metazoa; phylum Arthropoda; class Insecta; order Hemiptera; family Aleyrodidae; genus Trialeurodes; species Trialeurodes vaporariorum. Next base: position 71,539,144 of record VMOF01000111.1, read on the forward strand.
TTTTTTTTTTAAGAGCCATTAAATTTGCAGAAATTAAAAGTTCACTATTCGCATCAGACGGTAGCGAACATCCAGCACCATCTATTGGCGAATCTTGAATTACATCGAGAGAGAAAGAGATTTAAGTCAGCAGGAAATCGACGAGGAAACGGGAGATTCCCGCTGTAATTCTAAGAACTACGTGAAAGGCAAATTGTAGTAATAATATAACGCAGTACTATTCCGAGAATAACACTACGAGATTTTCGCTTTTTAAATAATTTTTTTGCCGCGGACTGCTTGACAGCATCTTATATAATAAAAGGCGACCGCTGAGAATCGTCGAAAATCGCGTTTTACTATGATCTCGAGAACTAAAGCACGCGGGACCTCGAAATTTCGCGAACGTGTCCTGCGACACCAAACGGTGTGCACACAGTGCCTCTTTTCCCCATTTTTTTTTTCATCCCTTCCCGAGGGTGGATTTTATCGCGGTGTTTTACCCCATTTTTGGCCCTATGGTATCTGAGACCTCGAAATTTTGGCCCCCGGTGCTGCTCGGTCCTCAAAACCGATCCAGCTCACCCGGATCGACCCAACCCTAAAAGCAACCCCTCACGGGGGATCTACCCTTCGAGATGGGTTGTTTTGGATCGCGGAAACGGGGGTCGAAGACGTTGCCCAGGCGATCGACACTTCGCAAGAGGGTAGCCCCGGGCTCCGCGCGTGGACTTTTTCACTCGAATTCGCGCGCCGCGAATATCATCCCCCGCTAAGGGTGGTTTTCTGAAAGGGGTGTTTTTACCGATTATTTCGGGCACCGGATCACTTTGAGCGCCGAAATTTTCCGTGAGGATCGTGCTCCGGGCGGGGGTGTCCGTGAGACTTCGCTCACCCCCCCGATTCACATTCTACCCCCTGTTGGGGTGGGTTTTCTTACTGGGCGGAATCTTATATCGGATTCTACGGCTTCGCTGACGACTTAATACGACAACCGGAGTCACGATGATATGCTTTTCCGGTCCTAGAAAACGATCGCGCTCATCCGGACCGACCAGATCTTAAAAACAACCCCTCGCGGGCGATTTACCTTCCGGGATGGGTTGTTTTGGATCGCGGAACCGGTGGTCGGAGACGGTGTCCATGGTGATCGAGACTTCGCACGAGGGTGTAGCCTCGGACTCCGCGCGTGGAGGTTTCCACTCGAATTCGCGTGGCTCGAATGTCATCCCCCGCTAAGGGTGGTTTTTTGGAAGCATCGGTTTTACCGATTATTTCGGGCACGGGATCACTTGGGGTGGCAAAATTTTGATTGATGATCGTGCTCCGGTCGGGGGTGGTCGTGCGACTTCGCTCTTCGCCCCCGATTCTTTTTCTACCCCCTGTTAGGGTGGGTTTTCTCATCGGACGAATCTTATCTAGGAATCTACGACTTTGCTGACTACTTAATAACGCACCCGGAGTCACTCTAATATGCACGAATCGATCTTTGCACATCCGAACCTGTCCCATCGTTAAAACTACCCCTCGCGGGGGGTTCATTCCCGAAATCAGGTCGGTGGGCTTCTCGAAAAAAATCGGCGACAGCCGCGTTGAAATTGAGTTCGTGCAGAACTCTTCAGTAGGCGTAGCAGAACGAATCCACGTGCAGCGCTTCAAATTTTGAACTACCCTTTATACTGGGGCTGTTCGATTCTCGCGGAGTGGCTTCGGAGCCTAGAAAGTGCGAAGGCCGAAAGTTCTGGTTTTTCGCGTGTTGTTTCTCCTAGACGATGCGGGTGGAGGTTTTTTTTTCAAGCGGTTTGAACATAGGCGGACCGTATCAGGGGCTAGGGGGAGCTGTAGTCCCCCCACTTTTTTTGGGTGGAGGGGCTAAAAATCGGGAAGTAGTCATCATTTGAGACTTGAAAAGCAAAAAAAAAAAAAAAAAAAGGGGGGTCATCACTTTTTAGCCCCCCCCCAATTTTTTTTTTGGTTACGGTCCGCCTATGGGTTTGAATAACATCCCCTCTTGAGGGGTAGTTTCATTTTTAGGGGTTTTTGCCAACTTCTGGGACTTTAAGTTTCTCTAAGAGGTATATTCATGGATTCTTTTAGGAGTGCGCCGTGCGCAAAAATATTTCACTTACTAACGCAGGGAATATTCTGCGAGGGTAGGGATTCTTTTTTATTTATCCTTCGCAGATTGATGGATACTCTCCTTAGCTCGGGTTCTGATGTATACGATAAATTGGAAATGCATGTTGCTTAGCAACGTCAATCATTACTCACATCTTAGCAATGATATTGTTACCAGTTTGAATGCCTTCCGATTACTTTATACATGTATCATCAGCTGTTTTAGAGTTGCTCATAGGAATCAATGCAAAACATACAATTTTTAACCTTTCATTTTCTTTAAACGTGTAATTATGGCGCGTGGGAAGATCAATCAGTCGCCGCAGCGTCACTTGCATTCTGCCAATGCTGCACTTTGTCCCTTTTAAGCTTAGGTATATGTATATGTTCGTATCCAAGGAGCATAGGCGGAACTAGGAATTTTTTCTGGGGGGGCTGAGTTCCAAGGGATCTTAGAGACACCTCAAGACCGCCCCCCCTCCAAGAGGGGTATACCATGACCCCCCACCCCCCAACTTACTTAGGTGTATGATGTACTTACAGTTACAGTCGACGAATTAAATAATGTCAGATAACGTCCTGGATTTTGACTTTAGTAGGCCACATGCGATGCTTTTTACTGTGATAGGTATCGCAGGTAGTCTACTTAAACCAAAATATAAGGCGACATCTGACATTCTTTTGTCGACTGTAAGTACCTACATCACACACACCTTAGTTAAGATATTAAATAAATTGTACTCATATAGCTATTAGCTGGGGTGCGAAACAATTAGGCAATCAGAAAATTAAATGATAAACATCATATACTGTAATATATTTTTGTTGTTGTTGTGGGTAAACGTTTTTTTGTTTCCAAAAGTTTCTGGGGGGGGGAGGCTTGGCAGACCTCTGGGGGGGCTTAGCCCCCTCCAGCCCCCCCCCCCCCCCCCCCCTATTTCCGCCTATGCCGAGGAGTGCACTATAAACATCCAAAAATTCGACCCATGGGCGGAGCCAGCAATTTGGCAACTGTGGATGCTTCCAATTTGAATGTATGAGAATAAATCGATTGTTGAGGAGGACATGGCCCAATATCTAATCTATTGTTTCTCATGCATTCAAATGGGTAGAATCCACAGCTGCAAATAGCTGGCTTCTCCCATGATTCGACCTTCTACGCAAGTATAACGGTACGAAATAAAATGTTGCTAAAATGCACGCGACAAACTGCAATCAAAATTACATCAACGGAATGAAACATAAACTCGATACTAACCTTCGGCCAAATAAAAAAAGCCAAACTACCTACAGCATTATTCGGCCAAATATGGAAACAAAAATGTCAATAAGTATTCCTGTGCAACTTTTAGAAATTACGGTTATCTTGGACTACGTACGATCATGAGTAAAATGTTAGTCCAACACAAAACGTTATATTACTCCTCACTTAAAACAATTTCCTTCTCCTCTACTAACGGAGAAGTAATAAAAGAAGTAAGTAAAATGTGTTGTGTACACAAAAAATCAGTGACATAGCGTGCAATTTGGGAACGTTCTACTCTGTCCAATTAAACGATTGTAAAAGATCGAATGAGGAAGTGTTCACCGAACAACCAATAGACTGTTTTAGTAAAGTGATATACCGTATCGATTGCCGTCCGAGGGCCTCTGGCTCCAAACAGACTCTGATTCGATGCATTTTCCCCATAAGCGGATTTTTGAACGGAAATGTAGACTATTAAATCAAACAATTAATGCGACCTTTTTGCGATTATGAATTCTACGTCCTCGGAAATGCTTAATTTTGCCTGGTTCCACCCGTGAAACTGCCAAAATCAACAAGATATTACAGATTAAACGATGCGTTTGGAGGTTGAAATCACCCAAATGTTATTGTTGTTATTGTGGAATTGGCGGGATTTCGGGCGATTCTAACCTACAAATGCAAAATTTAATCTGTAATATCTTATTAATTTCGGCAGTTATAGTCAAGGAACCAGGCATAATTAAGCATTTTCAAGGACGTAGAATTCATAATCGCAAAAAGGTCACATTAATTGTTTGATTTAATACCCTAAATTTCCGTTCAAAAGTTCGCTTATGGGGAAAATACATTGAACCAGAGTTTGTTTGGAACCAGAGGCCCTCGGACAGCAATTGATACGGTATATCCAGAGACAAATAGAGACCTTGCACTATTCCTGCGCGCGGTGTCCACTTTTCGTGGTTCAATTTTGTTCGGAACTCATCGAAACAGCAGCCAACATTCGCATAATGTTGACTGATGAGCACGTATTTTGCATTCGCCGAGCAAAACCTGTTTCCGTTTCCGGGACCGCGGACCAATCACAGCCTTTTGTTGAGCTTCACCATCCAACATTATGCGAAGGTTGATTGTTGAGGCCGATGAGTCCCGACAAAAGTAGTTCACGAAAAGTGGACACCGCGCGCCACCACGGGAAGAATAGGGAGTGCACGGTCTCTATTTGTCTCTGGGTATATCGCTCTACTAAAATAGTCTACAGGGTGGCGCAAATGTCCGTCCCCCCCTTTTATTTTTTGAACGGCTGCAGATGAAAAATTGAAACTTTGGGGTCTTCCATAACTTTTGAGAGCTTTCGCGTGAGGGGGTCAACATTTCCAAAATCACGCCCCTTAGGGGGGGAAAGGCCCCCAACTCAAAATTTTCAAATGGCTACCCCTGTCTTGCGATAGCTAATTCAAAAGAACATTAAATTCTAAGACTTTTGGCGCAAACCGGAGGTCAATATCGTTTTTCGTTTTCGATTTATTGAAGATCAAAGTTCGATTTGGACCCATTTTCAAAATATCATTACTCCTATGTAAAAAGTCGGAATTTAAAAAATCAGTAGTCTAAAATACTCTAAAAAGCAAGTACTTTCCTGAAAAAATACTACTGTGGCATAAATGTATTCAAAACTTCATTTTACAGCCCCAAAAGTTTCTAACGTTTTTACGCTCCCAGGGGGACTGTCTCAAAAATTCCTAAAGACGGACCCTATCGAGTGATACGTCGATAAAACAGGCGTAAAAAAATGAGAATTTTGGCGCAAACCAAAGGTCAATAGCATTTTTCGAATTCGAGATATCGATCTTTGAAAATCTACCTTTGACAATAAAAAAAGATAGTAAAAGGGGGAGAACGGACTTTTGCGCCACTCTGTGTACTCCGAACTTTTTCACAAATTTGAATAGAAGAGCTGCAACGTTGCTAAATTGGACGCTACACCACTGACAGGATCAAAAAAAAAAAAAAAAACATTGAAAACACCACAAGAAAAAAGAAACAACAAAAAACGAGTAAAACAAAAAAAGAAACCACAGTACCCGTCGGTAGCCCGACGGGCAATATGCTAGTAATCTAATAACTTGGAATTGGCACACTCTTTCGAAAGACTCACTTTTATTCAATTTTTTTTCTGTCACAAAGCCAGAGCTCCACTCTGCACGATTAAAATGCCAGATACGATGAGATGATGATTTAAAGTTACCTTAAAGATAACGTATACTAATAAGGGTTGATAATTTCGATAAACTTGGCATTTTAATAAGACCAACAAATTATGCCATCAGTTTCTCTCCTCTCGTTTCAGAGCTCTTGAATTTTTTCTGGATATAATTCTTTCTTCCCCATTTATTTCGGTTCCGATTCCAATTACATCTATTTCCTTCCTCATATATTTCGGTTCCAGTTTCGGTTCCTTCTTTCTCTTCCCTATTCATTTTGGTTCCGATTTCAGTTCCTTCTTTCTCTTTCCTACTTATTTTGTTTCTGGTTACTGTTTTTTTCTATTCCTTTCCCATTAATTTCGGTTTCGATTCCGATTTCAGTTGCAGTTCCATCTTTTCCTTCCCTATTTATTTCGGTTCCGGCTCTAGTTATTTCATTTTCTCCCCTATTCATTTTGATCTCGGTTCCAGTTCCTTCTATTCCTTCTATATTCATTTCCGTTCCCGTTCCGGTTTCAGTTCCTTCTTTTACTTATCTATTCAATTCCGTTCCGGTTCCAGTTTCATCTTTCTCTATCCTTATTAATGTCTATCCCGGTTCCAGTCCCTCCTTTCTCTTCCATATTCATTTAGGTTCTATGGACACAATTATTTATTTTCCTTCCCCATTTATTTCAGTTCCTTCTTTCTCTTCCCAAATCATTTTTGTTCTGGATACAGTTCTTTATTTTCCTTCCCCATTTTTTTCGGTTCCGGTTCCAGTTCCTTCTATTTCCTTACTCATTTATTTCGGTTCCAGTTTCGGTTCCTTCTTTCCCTTCTCTATTAATTTCGGTTCCGGTTTCAGTCCCTTATTCCCTATTTATTTCGGCTCCGATTTCAATTCCAGTTGCAGTTCCATCATTTCCTTCCCCATTTATTTCGGTTCCAGTTTCGGTTCCTCTTTTCCCCTCCCTATTCATTTCGGTTCCGGTCCTGGTTCTCAAAATTCTGTTGTTTGCGGTTTTGGTTTCGGTTCTGCGGTTCCGGTTGGCAGTCTTGGATCGAAGTTCCTAATTTTGCACCGATTCAAAAGAAATATCAACCCTACATAAATTGAGTTTTCAAGCTCAACTTTTTACAAAGTAGTTTGAATGACGTAATCGACGATTGTAAAATAGTTTTTTACACCATTATCATTCCGCTCTCTTTATCTCTCTCCAGTCACTTTGCCATTTCTCTTCGCGCAGAGATAGACGGCGCGCGGCGGTAGCGGCTTATAGCTCCCGTCCGCGTTCCGTCGTCATTGGAAACGCGCGCGGCGTGGAGGTGCAGGCAGAGAGCGCTCTGGCTTGACTCAAAAGCTCCTCCGTGAAGGCTCCGTTTCTCCCATTCTTTCTTGCCGCGCGCACACCTTATCTCCGACACATCACTTTTCTGATGTAATCTTTTACTCGCCTCCTCTTCAAAGGAGAAAATCTCATTAAAGCTCTCCTCCTTTTTCCATTCGGCAAGCGCTTCGATGATTGTCTCTTATGTCTGCACCGAAAAACTTTTCAAGATCATCTTTCTCCCCCCCCCCCCCCCCCCCCCACCTTCATTGCAACTCGACACTCATCACTCGCTCGCAAGCAGCACACGAGCACACCTATAGAGAGCGGCAACGAAGCAAGCGTGAGGCAGGTGTAAGCGTGAGCGAGAGCGACTGATAGAGGCTCCCCCCCCCCCCCCCCCACTGCCTTGCTTCCCCCTTAACATTTCTTTTGTAACTTCTTGTGTACACACCTTTCTTCATTTAACTCTGTAAATTTTCAACGTCGTATCAAAATCATCGAGATTTTATACCCGAGCATTTTCCTTTCTCGAAAAGATGTTTCGCATACCTACCGTGCACTGTGCACTGACGCGCAGAGCATGGGTTCATTAAGGTATAAACACGGCATCCTATACAATATACATATGATGAATTTTTAATAAACCTTGACGTTATACGCGCGCGAGCCTACAGGTACGATGTTTCAGAGCTGCCGTTTGTGTGAACATGCGTATATGTCGCGGGTAATTTACAAGCTCGGGAATTTTGCAAGCGACTGGTAAAATGTCTTGGCAAATATAGCATATATGCCGATCACTTCATGGCCACAAAAAATCAGACTTGGTGGCTGGTGAGCTTTGGTCTAACTAAAATAGTCGCCTTTGAAATTTAATTTAATAACCGATTCAAAAGGTCATAAAATATTTCAGATATATCTACTTCAAACATCAAATTTGTTGTATCCAAAAAAAAAAAAAAAAAAAAAAAAAAAAAGTCCTCTGGAACTATCAGAAGGATCTTTTATTTGGCTTTGAATGCTTTTGGATCATTGGGTCAATAGTTTTTACAAGTCACAAACAGCGGTCATACCTACATAGAGGTCATTTTAGAGGTGTAAACGCATACGCACCTAGATCTATAATCTTTGGCATCTTTTCAATTCTCATCCCTTTGAAATCAAAAGAAAACTTGCCTTCGACTTTGAACTTTTAATGTTAAAAGCGTTCCTGATTGAAAAGCAAACGCTCAAATTTATTTTCATTTATTTTTTGTGTAATGTAAGTATTAATGTTCGAAAATTCCAAAGGTTATTAGTCTGGGTGCGCCTGCACTTCTTAAATGACCTGTACTAAGAAAATGTGTTGACGCAGTCGCAATGCGAGAACTATTGAACGCTGAATATAGTACGTAATTGATTAAGTTCTTAATAGTCCCTTCAACTAATATTCATTGCTCGAAAGTCTAGGAAAAGTTTACGCACAAATCGAAACAAATAAAAATCCGCAGCGTCTCCCTGGAGACTAAAATCGGAGAAAGTTTGTCTTATACGGACCGGAACTTCGCAAGACGTGACTGGAAAAATTTCCAGGTAACAATTCGTATAAAATAAATACGTATTATTGGTCAGGACAAACGTCTGGAGAGTTTGCTTTTTTGCGTCAACGATCAAAAGTCAAAGAACTGACATATAAAAGCTCTGGCGGCGACCATGTGTCAATAATGATGAAATAGTATTGATATAATATATTGAGTGCTTTATATACAGAATGTTCAAAAAGTCTGTTGCCCCCTTCAACTTATGAATGAATACAGATAACATACGAAACTTGGGGAATGTTTATACCTTAGAGTCTATCTTTTGACCCATCAATAATGGTACTTGGTACTCCAGGGAGGAACCTTTTGGACGGAAGGTAATTTGGAGGGGTTTCATATTCGAAATATCGAACTTTGTAAAAATCGTAGTTTGACATTCGATGTGTCAAATACGGAAAACGATATCGATCTCTGATTCGTGTCAAAATACTCAATTTTGTATGCCTTTAGCTGTAACTTGATAGGGTTCGTCCTATGGACATTTTAAGATACCCTCCCTCCCCACAAGGGAAAAACGTTAACTTTCTGAAGGTTCTTTAGCCAACATTTCGACTACATTTGCGTCAAACTCGTTTTTTTCTCTGAAAAGAATTTGCTGTTTAGAGTAACTCCAAGTTTTTTAAAGTCCGACTTTTCCAATAAGATGAATGATTTTTTGAAAATGGATCGAAATCGAACCATTATCTGCGATGAGTCAAAAAAGACAAATGATTTTGACCCTTGGTTTGCTCCAAAAGTCTTGGAATTTTACGCCTTATTGAATGATGTATCACAAGATTGGGGTTGACTTTTAAAATTTTTGGCTTAAGGGCTGTAGCCCTCTCCCCTCTTAGGGTCACTCTCTAAAAATTGTGGGTGGGTCGAAAGGTAGCTACTGTTGAGGTGTAACAATCCCCCAAGCTCCGTTGTTTTAACTGTAACCTCTCAAAAGTTAAAAAGGGGCACGAACTTTTTGGACTCCCTGTATAGTTGAAGGCTCACGGTGCTCTAAATCAAATTATCAACGTGGTTTAAATTGTAGGTTGCAAATACGAATGAATAACTTCACGCTTAACTGTCTATAAATAGAAATATAATGTGAGATTCCCATCTAATAATACTGTCACTCCATCAAGAAGAGCCTAATAAAGAGACGACCTTCCTTTGATGGCAATCGTGCCATAGTACCATTGATCAATTGTGAGTCTCTCCTCTGATGGCTAGTAACTCTGTGAATCTTCTTTCCCAGCATAGGAAATCTCCCATTATTATAGTGCCCAACGCCGCCTTTACGCTAGCGCATTTAAAAGAATTTTGTGAAGTTAGGTATGGATTTCGCAAGTTTTGAGTGCTTCCATCGTTATTTTTTACGGTTTTTATCGCTGAATCGTCCTTTAAATCGCTAACAGCAAATGTTGCAACAGTCCCACGGCAAAGGCGGATCTAGCAATCTGGCAACTGTGGATTCTTCCCATTTGAATGTATGAAAAACAATCGATTATAGCAGAAGGGCCATGGTCTCCTCAAGAATCGATTGTTTCGCATACGTTCTTATGAAAAGAGAGCATGGTTGCCAAGTTTCTGGATCCGCCCATGCGGCCCACGGCGAACCCAGAATTTAAATTAAGGGCCCAGGAGCTCCCCCAGATTTATTTACTGTGGTATGGGGGTCTCATCCACGGATAAAATTAAGTATGAGAAAATGTTGGCAGGGATATTCCCTACACTTTCCTTTTCCTTTCAATGAGGACTAATTCTAAACACCTCTGACTTCTGAGTCCCTGGAATTTTCTCTTACTCACCGACTCACGAATTCCCCATGCGATACGAACAAAATGAAAGTTTCCTTTGGAACTGCTCAAGATTGTCGAATCTTATCTCTAGTGACGAAAAGTGAGTGCAATTTATTTCCTCTATAGATTCTGTGACCTTTCAAAATAATGTGCAATGCTTTTGTGTTTCGAACTTATAGCCACTTTTTCTATTTCGAAGAGAAACGAAGAGTTTCTCGTTCAGCCAACTCTTTCCTTTGATCTGAATTTGAATAACTCGTGAGCGTCTTCCACTAAGTTTTCTCCCGTACACTCTCTCACCCTCACCTCCTTTTCTCCACTAGTTGCCTTGCTATCATTCTTTTCCCTTCTCCCGCCTACACCCTCCGTCTGATAAGTCTGTGTATTTGCTTCTTTTATCGAATCATTTACAACAACAACAACAATCAGTCCGTTTTATAATGCCTTTCATGAAGGTCCTCCGTCGAATGTTGCCGAGGTAAATTTTCCCTCCCCCTTATTTTCCGATTTGTTGTTGTTGTTATTATTTTTACTGTATACTCTTATTATTTCCTTGAAGCTTCAATTGTTCTTTATTACCATGCCCAGTTTGTGTCTCACCTTAGTTATGGCATTATTTTAAGGGGGAGAAATGCGTCCAGCAAAGAAGTCTTTATACCCGAAAGGAACATTTTTTTTAAATTATTCTCAATAAAGGGCGCATACATCTAACCTATAAACAGATGCCAATAGTCGACTGACAGATTGTAGAACAACTCATAGAAAATAAAATGCAATATTTTTTGGGTAAGGACATTTTTTTAAAAATAACAACAGAGACTCAGCACAAAGCTTGCGACCGACAGGTAACCACTTTTTCGGCTCAATTTTGGTCGGTACACATCGAAACAACAGGCAACATTAGTCTTGCTACACGGACTTAACGTCCACTTTTTTGACGTCCACAGGCTTTACGTCCACTGTTTTTATGCGCCCCTTACTGTCATGTCCACTGCTATAGACGTCCACAGAAGTGACGTCCACTAACATATGTCCACTTATGTTACGTCCATCGAGCTTTATTGCTCCACAATTCAATAACAGCATAAAATGGGAAATATTCGATAAAAAAGTGCGAAAATAGATTTATTTCTGTGACAGTAACAGGAAAACTTGGTACTTTATCATTCTTGTCCTTTAGCGGCGCATAGTTAAAAAACAGTTGGACGTAGTTAAAAAAAAAAAGCAAGTTCTGGGTTATAATGCTACTTACTCAGGGTTATTTGGAGTTAAGAGAAAATGCCCCAGGAACTCGAGTAAACATCTCTGGAATGTCTCAATACATTCCTGGGTAAACTAAGTAAACTTACTGTGAAAGAAAGAAGAAAAAACATGCGATCCAACTGTGGACAGTTAATGTCCACAATTATTACGATGATGGACGTTTGTTTTTGTGGACGTTTAGTTGGGTGGACGGAAAATTTTGTGGACGTAAAGAAGCGGTGGACATAAAACTAGTGGACGTAAAGTCGATGGACGAAAAGTCCTGGAACCTTAGTCTTCTGTTGACTAATGAGCGCGTGGCTTGCATTCACCAAGCAAAACCTGTTTCCGTTTGTAGGACCGTGAACCAATCACAGCTTTTTGTTGAGCTCACCACTCAACGCGGTAGGCTAATGTTTATTGTTGCAACCGATGACTCTCGAACAAAACTGAGCGCACTAAACTTGTCTCACTTTTCTAACACGGGAGGCATACGGTGTGCTAGGTCTCTATTTGTTTCTGGCTACAATATAGCAGACACCTTGATATTAATTCGGTAAAAATAGGGTTAGAAATATCAAAAGCAAACGTCACTCTCAGCAATTCAGTTAGTGTATAAATCAGAGACAATAGAGACCACGCACTATACTCGGTGGACGGTTTTATTTTACAAACTTCCTTCGTTAATTTAAATTGTTTCAAGGCTGGAATAACATGTATATTTTCTCTGAGCTCGAATGATTCTTACATGTCGGGGTTTGTCAGGGTATGATCTAGAGTCATTCCTCAACCAAGCTAGGCCTAAAAGTGGTAAACATCAGTAATTGTTAATTAATTTATTTATTTTCCTCATCGCTTGTAAATCTTTTATATCCCGTGTCTCCTATATCTATTTTGCAGCTTTTTGTATTTTGTCTCTTAAGACGTGTATCATAGCCGTGTAGGCTTTATCGGCAGATAAAATAAATAAATGTATAAATAATAATTTGTCAGTCTCCAACCCCATCTTCTGCTGCCTAGTCTAAAATTCTTCCAAAAAATGGACTCGTGCGCGGACGAATGGGAAATAAAAAAAGCTAAGAACATTTTTTTAAAATTAATTTGAACTTGGTTTCTCTGAGTTTTTTTTTTCTTTTGGAATTTTGTTGTTATTGTTGTCGTTGTTTGTTTTTGTTTCTTGTCCCTCTTTCTCCCCTTCCCCCAACGTTGGTAATTTTTACGACGGTTTAAATTATATCTTTGAAGGAATTAGAACAGAAATCTCGTTAAGGAGTACCTGTAATTCAGAGAAGGGATTTTTACTGCTTATATGTATAAGAAAGTTGCATTTGATAATTCAAAAACTTTTGCCAACGCTTATTGTTTCATAAAAAAGTGCATGTTTTCTTCCACGCTGAAATTGTGAAAGAAGCAATTGAATCCGACAGCTTGAAAATTCGTTGGCGGAGGAAAGTTGAGCTCTCTTTTCTTGCATTCGCTCGAAAGCTTGAAGCTTGAGAGAGGTTAGTAAAAAATGGTCATTGAGTCACCTGGAATGAGGTCACAAAATACACCCTGCATATAAGCTCACCCAGCTCCTGCAGATGACGAACTCAAATTGGTATTTCAATATGGTTCACGTGCTTCCTTTGAAATTCCATGCTCTTTCCCTAAATATGCCATGTATCACATATCACGTAACATTAGGATGCGTATCTAACGTCGGAATTGTACAAGTATACATTTCTCCAACCGTGCGACGCTTACGTTACAGAGACAGTCTAAATTGTTACGAGCGTAATAACGCCTGATCCGGTGACGACTGGAGCCACGAAGCGACGCACGATGGAACGAGTTCTGTTGATTCTTCAACAAGTATTTATAAAGTGTTTCTTTTATATCTGCAGGGTGCTTAGTGCAGGCATACGCGGAGGGTCCATCTGAACTTTAAGTTAAGTTTTCCCTGCGAGGAGGGAGTGAGCTATAGACTTTTTTTTAATGGTCTCAGTGTTACTTTTGCAGCAGTTTATTCCAGAATTCATTATTCATTTACCTATGCAGGAGAACCTTTATAGCAACCGTTCCAATGGCTCCGTGTTTACTTGGGTCATGGTGTGCATGGATTTGGTCTAACGTATCGGTTTAAGTCACTGAGCGACGCGATTCTTGCGCTGATGCACATTTGCCGAACGCCGAGCTTCGAGCGGCGCAACTCTTGCCGAAGCGTTCTTCTTCCCCCGCCTCTTCGCTGCTCCGACCCCCCCTCCCCCTCCCCTAACCCACCACCCCCTCGTTCCGCAAAGACTGCATAGTGCGGATGCTACTTTTCTAAGATGACGGGGGAAAAAAAAAAAAAACAAGCTGAAGACGGTGGCTTTTGTTGTTTGAAACTGAAATAAATTCTTTGGAAAGAAAAGAAAGAAAGGAAAGGAAAAGAAAAGAAAAGAAGAACGAAGAGTACGAAAAAAAAGAAAAGTATTGAGAAGAGAGGAAAAGCAAGAAGAAAAAAAAGTCTGCCGCTTCCATTTCGAGCGCGGTTCTTCTTTCTCCTGTCAAAATAAGAGAGAGAGAGAGAGAGAGAGAGAGAGAGAGAGAGAGAGAGAGAGAGAGAGAGAGAGAGAGAGAGAGAGAGAGAGAGAGAGAGAGAGAGAGAGAGATGTGCTACAGACTAGGCCATTATTGATTGAGCGCTCGCTGCAAGCTTGTCACTTTTTAAGTATACAAGTCCGGCTCGATTAGTCCCGTGATTCTTAACTGCGGTACAAATAATCCTCCAGCGATGCACATGCAAGGCACCGAGAAAAAAATAACAAAAGGGGGAAATGGGGGGCGGTGCGGTGGAGGAAATGCGAATAAAGAGGGCATAATTGTAAGAGTCACCAAGAGCTATTGATTATTTCTTTGACTCATACACCAGTCATGAAGTGTGTGCCAAAATGCCTACTTTAGTTTTCCTGTGGGTAGTGCGCAAACAAACGGAGATAGATAATTAAGGAAATTGAATGGCTCTGTTGCAAAGTCTACAAAGGGTATCCCAAAAAGTACCGAGACTGATGCTGTAACTTCAAAACTAAACAAGCAAGTGATCTGGTTTGGATTTCATTTAAAAGATCATTTTATTTTCTTTCGATTGAGCTTAATTAGAATCCCTATATACTATGAGAGTTGAGCCATGTCATTCAAAATGAAGAAAAAGAAGCGGATCAGTGGATCCCCAAGAGGCAAATGGCAAATGGCGGATGGCCATTTTCCTCCGCGCTGATGCCGCTATTTCGCGATCTCTTATAGGTTAGGTTCCGATTCTCAACAATGACAGTCGTTATTGAAAGAGACAATGTTCTACAGAATATCAAGCATAGGAGAAATTAACAATAATTATCGCGGTCACTGTTACTTCAAATGTGTAATGAAAGCTAGTTCGCGAAAAGTAAACAAACCCTCCACCATTTGCATTTGCCTCTTGGGGCTTTCTTGACAGCCTAAATCTGAGAGCCAATCAGAAATGGATTCTGACCTATTATATAGGTCTTCTCATAGTATATAGGGACTCTAAGCCCAATCTTCCTAATAATTAAGAGCAAATTTGATAAAAAAAATAAAAAAAATTGACGAAGTTATGATATTGTGAAAAGGATAACAAATTTACCCCTTTAGGGGTTTTTCAACGAATATTTTCTCGTTTTGAAAAACGAAAGACCCAGGACAAAAAAGGATAAACGTAGTGGGAAGCGCCGAAAATTACGCTAGAAAAGGATGACCTCATTAAACTAGGATTGTAATCAAAATATAAGAAATGAAATCCCGCAGCGGTTAGCTCAACATTTTCTAACAATAGATATGGACAACAAAGGTGAAATTGTTCTCGAAAACAATCAATCTATTCGGTCCATTGTCCGATCAGTTTTGAATGATTATTGGATGCTTGAACTCAACAAGCCCCCCCCCCCCCTTCCGGCCCTGGCCCCCTCTTCTATCTGAACCGAATTCGCTCCGCCCCGCTTCAGGGAGTCAGTCTTCTACGGGGGAAGAGGATGAGCGCATAAGAAGAAAAGTTGAATTGAAAATCTCTCATTTTAAGTCCTCCCCCCCCCCCAACCTCTTCCCCGCATTCTCGAATCCTTCGTTCCGGCTCTATCGGCTAGCGCTCAAATAGCTTAAGTGCGCGGTCATTCCAGTTTTGGCTCGGGGATAAGTTTAATGAGGTTCAAGAGCTTTCACCGCGCGCATTCAAAGCAGTAAAACTAGCTGCAACTGCTCCGGCTATAAGGTGTTTTGAAGTCGTCGATTTTGGAGGGAAAATAAACAGGAAAAGAGGAATCATCAGAGGCATGCTTCGAGAGGATAGGGTATAGGATAGGGTAGGGTTTGAATGTGGGGAGGAGGGGGAGGGGGGAAAGATCGAGGAGTTAAAGAGGGGACGACAACAGAGCGCGCAAAGTTGAATTTCGTTTTTGATGGTGGTGGGGGGGGGGAGTGCACAGACTCACAGAGGAGGAGGCTGTGAGGCGGTGGGGGTGGGGGTGGGGGGGCGAGCACATTCCTTTGTGGATCGGAGGTTGGGGAGGGGGGTGGTGGGGGGCAGTGAACGGCGGTGCGGCGGTAGAATAAACACAAGAGAATTCGATAAAGCCTTTATCGGGAAAACTGGTGTCTTCAACAATGGCCCGTGGAAAATATTCCAATTAAGCCAGCCGCGGGAACGACTTTTAGGTTCTGATGCTGAGCTTAAAACTAAGCTGGAATGGCCGGCACCGCATTGGAGTTGGAGTTTATATAAATAAAAGCAGCGCCATGTTCCAAATGACCCTTAAACTTAATGGTTTGAACTCTTACCAAAATAAAGTTCGGCCCGGGATCCTACTGACGAATAGTATCATTAGTTTGCTCTTGCGGGTCGTTGTTCGAAGTCACTTGAACTGCGATGACAGAGGCAGGGGCCGCGACTGGCGTGGCGTGGCGTGGCATGGCGCGGGTGCGAAATCGACGCCAAGCCAAGGTCCGGCCCCGTTCCCCCTAATTCATCTAGTTGAGAGACTTTTAAAATTAAAAACTTTCCGGCAGATTTTGACTCAAAAACCTCGAGGCCACTGTTGCCTTTCTCTGTGAATGCGATAATTAACCGAGCGATCTGCGAAAACACAGAGACCGGGAAAGTTCAAAACCAGGGTCAGACAAAAGAGATGTGATGGATTCCGATTCCGGGAATGTGCTCATGCCGTCTCCAAATTGACTCTCTCCCCCTCTACTCTAATTCCCTCTCCTTCTAGCGCCCCCCCCCCCCCCCCCCCCTATCCCCACGCAACTCCCTGCGCCTCGCTGTCTGTTTTCGATCCTTTAAAGGCGAATAATCAATTTCCAAGTTGAAAAATGTTGCTTGTTTTGGATCAATCAGGTTAATTGGATGCAATTTATTTGTCGACGTTTCTCTTCGGAATGAGTGGGCTTGAAATCCAAGGCTTTTACGGCAAACAACGGAAACAATAGAAAGCGTGAGCTCTTTTGACTTGCCTTGTCCTAGATAGAACAGTGAAAGGCGGCCGAAAAATGTTGCCACAGAGAATACTGTACAATCAGAATGGAAACTTTGGATCATTTTGAGGCATTATTTTCTGGTCCGCCATTTTGAGAAGATCCTAATTATCCCCATGCAAAGCGATTTGAAAAAGCGAATTTTCTCGATCGAATATCATTTATTATCGCATGAAATTCGATGAATTTGCATTTTATTTTGACGATATTCGATTGTTTCGTTGGTCTCACCGAAGACCGTTAAATTCAAACAATTGGAAATTTCGAATTCACCTCCGGAGGTAGAATCGATTTCGAATTGTTACAACCGGTGTCAGAAATCTCATCTTCTGTCCTTTTTGACTCCTTTCACCACGATAATTTCGGAAACGACGAAATTATCGAATAAAGTTTATTGTACAGACCATGCGTAGAAGTCATTTTCCTACGAGACTAACATGATTTTAGCTTCGAAAACGCTAGTTTTTTATTTTTATTTTTTTATTAAAGATGGCCATGTCATTCAGAGCTGATTTAGAGGCTTTGTTATGGAATATTACTATCGCAGTTCTCATTTTCACGAGAACATCATTCAGAAGTTCATTCTCGACTCTCATTGGCTAGATTTTTCACCGATCAGCGGCATCAGTTAGCAATAATCAATTCTTGAAGTGAATGCTATTCGATTGCTAAAATTTGCTTAGTGACAGAGATAGATATATGCCAGCCATTTTTAATAGGCATCGAACGACACCAAAAAATGTCACTATTGGCTCTTGTGCGTTGTGGGTTGAAAAAAAAGTTAACTATTCTCACGCGCTTGTACCGTTTTTGTCTACCTTAAAAAATGAAGGTGCACCCATAAAAAGTAAAACACGATCTCCGGATCGAACTGCGAGATCCACCTCCGGTAGGCTCTATATACATTGTATTATTTTGTGATATTTCTACCATCTTGACAAGAGCCGTCAAAAAGTCATGCGTTAGTAGCGCCACGTGCACTCTGGAAACACTGAATTTCGTCCATTTAAACCCATGCAAATTTCGATTCAAGGGATTTGCCCTGTGTTCATTAAATTCACTTGCTCCGTGTTTAACTAGTATTGCCCTGTGTACATTCAGATAAAGAAAACTCTTGCTGTATCATTCATTGTTTGAAGATGCAGTTTTAACCCATATATGCACAACGGGTCATTAACAACCCACTTGTTTTTTTATTTTTGAACCAAATTTCAGTCAATTTGGACCAATTTTACTCAAAAACCAAGTTTGGGAGTTTTTAGCTAGTAAAATTTATATGCCCCATTTTTTTTTTTTTTTTTTTTTTTTTTTTTTTTTTTTTTTTTAAATTTTGTCGTGTTTTTATAGTTCTCAAACTGTGTTATTTGAGAAAAACACACAAAAAATGTTAAATAATTCTGGGCATATACGGGTTTAAGTTGTATACGTTTGCACGAAAGAGACAGAAACAGGAATTACGAGCTACCGTGTTTAAGTGCATCTGGGGGGAGGGGGGTTAATATGCTATGATAAAACAATCGACACTAGGGATTAAGTAATAGATAATGGTGATAAGTAAACAACTATGCGGGTACATTTTCGTCGTAAGCAGCCGCGGTTCCATATCGATCGCATCCGGGATAAATATAATAGCCCCCTTTTGGGGGTTATTCACTTTAAATGACAGAAGAGCTTACTTTTTTTTGTAAGTCCATAGTTTTACTTAAATATCTTACGTTAGAGGAAATAAGCTTCGATGAAATTTTTTCTAGGGCAGAATAAAATAATGAAATCGAAGATGTCGCTAAGTTGCTAAAAATAATGATTTCGATAAAAACAGTGTGTATTTTTTCCATCGTAATTCATTGAGGATTCTGCAAAAATTTACATTGAAAGAATATCTCACGACATACTCTCAGGGCGAAAAATACTGATTTTGAAATTTGAATATTAAGGTTTTTTGGCGAAAATTTTGTTTGACCACATTTTTATCAAATCGAAATTAAATTTCTTTGGATTAACCTTAAAAAATAATGAGAAGAAGAAGAAAAAACATCGAGCCATAAAGAATTGGTCAGTTGTATGCATTTTTTTAACTCCATTTTTGTAAACTAGGAGAAAACAAAAGGGGACACGTATTTCTTCTTTTATCATTTTGAATATTGTGGTTCCGCGGATAAAGCTCTGTAAAGTTGCAAAAACCGGTAATCCAAGTGACGTCATGAGGCATATCTCCCATAAGAAATAATGTATTTTTGCTCGTTTGTAATTTTCCGCACAGCTCCGGATCTATTGGACGTAGGAACAAACGGTGACTCATTACTGTTTCAGTTTGGCTTGTATTATCATTTCATGAATACGAATTGCAGAAAATCAGACTCATGCAACTGACCCATTGAGCGAGTTCGATAGGCTCGATTTTTTCGGTTTTCGGTCCCAGAAAATAAAATTATAAACCATGCCAAAGTCAAAACCTGTAACAGAGACTGGCTGGGCAAGTGAGCGCTATCATTTCAGCGGATTAAAATCTCTCGATAAAGAGGTGAGAGGAACCACCTCAACCGAGTATAGCGATATTTTTTGAACGAGAGGAAAAATTTTTCGACTTGCGACAACACTGCTATACTATTGACTTTGGCGCGTGTTTTTGAGCGTTATTATCTAGAATGCAAAGAACGGAGAGGGTGGGTGGGTGAGTGGGGGAGGAGGAGAGAGAAAAAAAATTAGAAATAATTTTTTGCCATGCTTGCGGTGAAAAGCTTTTTTATTTATTTTTTATTTTATTTTAGCGATTTTTTTTTTTTTTTTTTTTTTTTTTTTTTTTTACACTTTCACACCACATTGCCCTTTCGAGCGCTATTGTTGAGCTCTGACGTGAGAGTAAAGCGCGCGGCACCTCTCAAAAGCTTGCGGGCGTCACGCCTCGCGGGTGGCACAAGTAGAGCGCGCGCCGCTTGGAGGGCTCTTTCAGTGTTATGCAGATTGAAGAATAACAGGATGGGTAACAATCCGCATCACAATTCTACAGATCGAAAACAAACAGCCTCGGCTCAGAAAATTCTTCAGCTCCCAAAAAAAAAAAAAAAAAAATTGCTACGGAGGGCGGCGCGAACTCTCTTTCGCCGCGCCGCGCCGCGTTGCTTCTCGTCGCTGAGCTAGTTTCTCTCTTTTTTTTTGTTATCGTAGAGTAGTCAGCTTTAAAAATCGATAAATCTAGCTTTTAAAAGGCAGAGCAGATCTGTTGCGCGGAACAGCTTTTTATCCTATAAATATGTATCGGAACATGAATTGTATAGCGTTGCACGTTTGAATGCGGCTCCAGCTCCAGCTCCCCCTCCCCCTCTCAGTCCCACTATTTTTTTTCCCTCGAAAAAGCGGAGTGAACGAGTGAGTGATACACTCTCTCCTTTTCTACCTTTTCGATCCAGAACGGAGAAGTAGAGTTGGAGCAGTGTTGCCAGATCGAGGGTATAAAGCCGTATCGTCCTCATTTAAATCAATGTAAAACGTACGGCTTTTTCACCTCAATCTGGCAACACTGAGTTGGAGTCAGAGTCGCCTCCACCACCTCCAGTATCACCAAACCGTGTGCCGCACATTGGTATGAGTTCGCGTCAGGATGCACTACCAGATCCAATAAATTGTTCTTCTCTCTCCTTTACCCATTAGAACGCACGTGTTAGAAAAGGAAGGTAAGCGGGGGCGAAAATCACTCGACTGCCCCTGATCTGCACTGAGAGAAATCACTTCCTTAAAAGCAAGGAAACACGTTTACTTGTGACTGTTTTCCTTGTGCGAAGTAAAGTTTTGATTGCATGAAGGAGAATCACTGTCACAACAAAGAATCGTTTACTTGTAGCGATGAGGGTTCAATGCGGAGCCTTTACTTGGCTTGCAAGCAGGGCTGGCTGCAAACCGTAATCAATTTTTGGAATCGGTTCTGTTTTTGTTTCCGGTTTGGTACTGTCTCGGTTCAGGTGCCAGCTTGTCCTGGGATTTTAGTTCTGGCTCTGATGATATAAAGTATCCTCAAAAAGAGAACTGAAAAAATAATAATCAATAATTCGTTATATAATATATATTGCTCTGCATCAGTGCGAATTGGAAAGAATCGATCATGAAGACTTCCAGAGTGAACAGAGCCACCAACCTAGTGGCCGAATTGGAACTTTAATTTAAACCACACACTTTCCACATCAGAACAATCCACAATGAGGGGAATCATTTCTTTAAAAACAAGGAAGCACGTTTTCTTGTGACTGTTTTCCTTGTATGCGAAGTAAAGTTCTGATTGCAAGAAAGAGAATCACTGGCCACAACAAGGAATCGTTTACTTGTAGCAGCCAGTGGCGTAGTGTGCAATTTGGCAACGTTGTATTGTGTTCATGTAAACCCATGCAAAAGGTCGAATGTGAAGGTGTCCACCGAACCCACAATAGTTCGATATTTTCCACGGGTTTAAATGGACGAACTGCAACGTTGACAAATTGCACGCTTCGCCACTGGTAGCAGCAGACATTTTCCTTGCGGTTAACGGAATTACCCCTCGGTCAATATTTCACTGTGCAGTTTCTTTAACTCAAACGAAATGCACGTTGGATTAAAGAAAGAATTCTCTCAGCGTGTCTTTTTCTAACACACGCGTTCTAATGAAGAAAGAGAGAGAAGGATAAATTCCTGGATCCACCAATGGTTAGGGTATGAGCGCGAGGGCGTGATCCAAAAAACTTGGGATAGGAGTTGGAAAAGTTCTGCGAAAGCGTTCTTCAGGAAACTCCATACGTATGTAGTCACTTTTCCTGCCGAACGCCAACGAACGAAGGGAGGGGGGAGTCAGCCGTTGCGGAAGGGGACCACCTGCCTGATAGGAGGACTTTTTATTTTGAGACAGTGTAAAGCTCCCAGGAAAGTACTAAATGTAATTTAATGAACGACCTGTTCTTTTTTAGACTGTCACGGAATGGGTCTGTTGCAAACTTTTGCTACAACGATTAATAGTGTTTATAGTCTAATATAAAACAGCCTGAAAAGTCCATTGGTGGCATCAGAAAGTCATAAAATGCAATAATAAACTCACAAGAGGCGTTTAATGAAATCCAAGATGGTGGAGAAATATCGAGCAAATTGTATGCATGCACCAAGAACATCAAAGGATGGCCAACTTTGACAACCTCACTGGAGGTAGAGGTTATGTGTCATAGGGAAGAAGATGAGCCTTTTTATTCCCTTCCATCGGTGACAGGTGGAACTGTCCTATTTAAAATGTCCAATATATAAAATGTTCAATAAGAAATTTCCATTGCAACAATGTCCACTAAAAATGTCCAATTTATACAATTAGTTCATTGTAAAGAAATGTCTAATGTAGAGATCCTACATTGCCCATGTTTACCATACATGAATGCGTCCCTTTAAAATAATGCCCAATTGTAGACTAAGTATCAGTACGCAAAAAAAGTCCTCAATGTATATAAATTTTACCTCAAGTTATAAATAAAACATGAAATACTAAGTCATTACATTTTCAGATGTTTTGAACATGATGACAACGTATATGGTTTGTAACCAATTTTGTCAGATGTACAGGGCCAGATTCGAGCAGCTTTTGTCTGAGAGCAGCTTTGTGAAAACCTACGTTCATTCCTGCTTTTAACTTTTTCGTCATTTGTAATTTTAGTCGCCTCCTTCAGGACATTAAACACCCTGAGGTTTTAAGTAGATTCCATGAATCTACTTATTGCGGAGGGTGCGATGTTGGATTTTTCGGGAAATTTTATCAAATGAGCACGTTTCATGGTCCCCTGAGTGAGAAAATACCACTCGTTGAAAATTGTATATATATATATATATATATATATATATATATATATATATATATATATATATATATATATATATATATATATCTTTATATGTATGTTTCAGCCAGTTTTACCGTTTTTATGTCCCACGATCCTGTTCGTAATTTTTGGTTTTTGTTCTTGAAATTTTTCTCAACTATTGTTGGGTTTATTTCTTGGATGAGTTCGAAGATGGTGTAAATCCGATTGTTAGTTTTCGCGCTATGGGCCGTGTTTGAGTCGTAAAATGTGTTTTGAGGTTTGTTTTTAGGAGTGTTTGTATTGAGCGTTTTTTTTGGGAAAATTTATGTTGGCCGTTTTGTTACGCAACTTTTTTACTCGAGTCATTTTTTTGTGTTTTGCGTTGTAAGCGAGTTAAAGTGATGTGTTTTTCGGGTTTTTTGGCAGTGTTTTTATATGAAGAAATTGTTTTTTTGTTTCAAAAATTTTAGTATATATCGTGGAGGATGTTTTTAGTTCATATGCTCTTTGCCTTAAATTTTCCTTGTGTTTTACGTGTTTTACGAGCTATTTAGTTTCTTATGGGATTTTACAAGTGAAAGACAAGGATGGTGTACTGGTATAAATGCTCTTTCTTTGTTTTACACGTACACTGTTGCTTAGGTACGTTATTTATTTATTTTCTTGTTTTATCAGCTGCTCTCATTCAGATTTATCCCTCATTACCGTTACAAAGATTACACATTTTTCGATCTTTGTACTATAATCTTTTTCTCATGGTCATTTTTATTTAAATGTGGAACAGCTGATAAAAAAAAAAGAAAATTGAATAATTCAAAGAAAATCATAACATAACCTATTTATTGAAATTTGTGAAAAACTTATATAACCTAGCTTTTATTTCTAACTTGCATTGTAAAGATTACACATTTCTCTGTTGGTAATATAATCTTTTTCACAATTATATTTGGATTTTGAGCAGCTGATAAAATAAAAAAGAAAAATTCAGATAAAAATTCAACGAAAATTATAACCTATATTTAAATTTGTGAAAAAATGATTTAACTAAGCATGGAATCTACTTCGTCTTACCGGCCTGCCGGGAGGCATTTTTAGATTCATGGACAAAATTTACCATTGGACATTCTTCTTTAAGAACATTTATTTACCATGAACCAATTGTGCATTGGACATTTTAGAGCGGACATTGTTTCAATGGGAACATTGGACATTTAAAATGGGACATTTCCACGGAGCAGCCTTCCATTAACACCAGCCTCCAGTTATTTAAAACATTTTTAGAGAAATGATAGAAATAGCAGACGCAAACTGTCAATGTAGGACACATCAACCTCCTATACCCCTACCCTCATTATTTTCCACCACGGACACGCTCAGAAAAATAGGAGGCGTACGAACTTGTTTAACCTCACTGGGAGATCCAGGGACACCACCCAGTGATAAGCAGGTCTGGGGACCCGTCCTCGGCCCCTCCTCTACAATCAAACTACAAAAGAACTATGGTACTAATGCCAAAATTTTTGTTACGGTATCAGATGGTACCAGGTTTCATTGGTTGACATATTGTTCCGCTTCTGGTAATCTTTTCTTCAGTGTTCATTGGCGCCCCGTGCGACCCGACAACCATTCAATTTTTCCATTTAAACTTACAATTAGTTGATACAATCGTTTCTTGAGAGGGGTGATATCTTCCTGGAGAATCGATTGTTTTACATTAATTTAAATAAGCGAAACAAAAAACTTTGGCTACGTGGCATAAACAAATGCATTAGAGTTAGGCAAACTCATCAGCTGAGGTAAAAGGGCCAATTAAAAAAGAAAATAATAAATCATATTAAAAATATGAAAATAATAGTAAAAAACTAAAGGGAGAGAGAGTTCAACTCAGGCAGTGCAATATTGCAATATTGCTTTGCCTCTCTAAAGCATTTGCTTAATTTAAATGGGGGAAAACTGTTGAGAACTGCAAGAGCAATTTTTCCATTTAAACTTAGGTGAAGCAATAATTTCTTGAGAAGGGTGGTAGCTTCCTGGAGAATCGATTGTTTTACCTTAATTTAAATGGGGGAAAACTGTTGAGAACTGGAAGAGCCGCCACTGTTTCAATGTCTTGATTGAATTTATCTGCACTACATATAATCTATCATACTTACCGGAGTTTTCGAAAAATATATGCTCTATAAATTTCGTGGAATGGAAAAGGAAGTCGAAGATTTTACATACATTTTCCGTATCTATCTTCAATCTTCATGCGCTCAGGAATTAATGAATTCCGCATTTCAGATGAATACACCAACGGATTTTTCACGACTCAGCTACTTTAGATAGATACTCATGACTACTCGAATCGTGAAGTTTGCGGAAATTTGAATTACGAATACTTCCAAGCGTGAGTATTTACAATTTCAGAAGAGGGAAATATTTTACAATAACGAGAAAATAGATATAAAAAAATGCGAGAACTTCTTATGTTATTAAAAAGTTAATAAGTGTTTCCATCTGCTTTTGCCGTTCACGATAGAAGTACTTATGGTACTTTGATCGTTCAGGAAGTATGACACCTACGCTACGGTTTCAAGATTTTTTAAACAAGATTCGTTCTTCAACCGAGAACAGAGTTGTACTTGTACTTTAATATATCTCAAAAGAATGATGATATTTATCTATCGAAGTCTTCGTCCAATTTAATTTCAAGCTCTTTTTGATGCATTAAGCTCTCTCGAGAGCCTAATGATTCCACGAATTCCCCGTTTCGACGGAAACAGTGAGAATATGCATCTGAACCTTTCTCGTCCCCTCTTGTTTACTTGGTCGGAAATTCGATTTCAGTAATAAGAAATATAAACATCGAATTTATTCATTTAAGCTCTCGGCATGATTTAAAAAATATACAACAAATGAAACCTAATTTGCTGATGTACAGTTTAGAAATATAATATAGGATATCACAAATAGCTTAAAAATAGAAATGAATTTGCTGGAGGGAGGGAAACAGTTTTTTTTTTTTTTTTTTTTTTTTTTTTTAAAGAATAATTGAACTTCCACTCAATCGCATTTCTTTAGCGACAAAATTCTCTGAAACATCCACTTGGAACAGTTACAGACAATTTCATAAAAAAACAAAAACCAAAAAACTCCATAACTGGTTCAGGTGTGGGCACGTGTTCTGAAAATAAGACGATTAAATAAGGTTGACGTTAGGGATTGGAGGGCAAAGAACGGGATCCCTAAACGGGGTGTGGGTTCAGGATCGGTTCCAAGTTTCCATCTCTATTGAGGACTTCATGGAATAAGATTCGTTGGTTGAAGAGCATCCACTCAGACAAATCTCATTCGATGGGTAGTAATATGATCCCTAGTTTGAGGCACATTGAGCTGGAGATACAGTTCTATGTACTCTTAAACTTTCTCGAAACATAGTTTTCAACCTCGAAATCTTTTAAATAAAAGGCAAAGCGAGAAAAACGGGTTGTAACGATGGTCTCAAGAACTGATTCTCTTGAAACAGCATTTTCTTTTTCTTTTTTTTCTAGTTTAAGAGTTCTCGTTGGCCAACTAGGGAACAAGAGAGAAAAAGAAGAACTTGTTGACGAGAGAAGATAGTTACATCCATATTCTTCCGCGATATCTAGATCTAAAGCCGTCAAATGGGGCAGTTGCAAAGGTCTGAAAGTTTTTGTTTTTTTTTATAAAGAAAATTTAAGTACTTGGTAAGCTGAGAACAAACGTGTTTTTGGTTTTCTGTCTCGCTTTTGGAGATGCAATCCTGTAAAAATGCAAAAATCGTGTGTGTTGTGGGTGTACCTCGTGCACAGTAGCATTTTCATTAAAAACAATGAAGTTTTGGGACAAAACCTCACCGAGTACTATCAATTACTTACTGAAAAACACAAAAATTCAGATTCTCGATACTGTCCCACCCTTTGGGTCACCTCAACCGCGCCGGGATTCAAATCATGCCGGTCGATCTTTGAAATCAGTTGATGAAACTGGTAGGCTGGATAAATGAAGGGCTGCTATTGGTCCCTCTAAAGTGTTTATCGAAAAATATACCTCTATAACCACGTCCCTTTGCTACATTCGATAAATCATCGGCTTGTTTCAAGCAGCTGATAGCTTTATCGAATGTAGTGGAAGGATACCTGCGGGCCGATCATTTACTTCATCGTTAAACCGATCGTTAAGACTGTCTATGAGTGATGCTATTGGTCGAATATTGTAAAACTTAGTCGTTGCTATGGTAACCATCGTTACAGTGTCCGTTTTTTAAAGGTTACTCATGAATATCCTTTATACAAGGAGACTCTTAACGATGGTTACCATAGCAAAAGCCAAGTTTTACAACTTCCGACCAATAGCATCACTCGTAGACAGTTTTAACGATCGGTTTAACGATGAAGTAAATTATCGGCCCGCTGGTTGCAGAGGTATATTTTTCAATAAACTCTTTAAAGGAACCAACAGCACAGCCTTACATTTGTGCAGTCTACCAGTTTTATCCACTGATTTCAATGATCGGTCCGCTACCTCTTGAGTTCGTGGCCAGTCGCGCTGACAGGCCAGACCACGAAGGACGTCACCGACGCCAGCAAAGAGAATTTTTCACAGTCCGATCCATTTTCAACCCTAGGTGACTCGCTTGAGTGTGCTTCAATGGGGCATCAGAGAACCTCAAATTTAGTTGTTGGAGACTTTCTGGTTCATCCAAAAAGCGAATGTGCTTATTTGAACCGATCTGAATATAAAAGCAGCACTTCTCACGGGACGAGTTTGCTTTCCATGTGAAGTGACGTTGAGGAATGCAAGTGCTACTGCAGTACGCAGTATACTCTTCCAAGAAAACAGTATCACCATTGCGAAGAAATAATGCAACGGGTCTGATGCAAAATTCCACGCTACTTCAAATTTCCCTCTTGACGACCAGCATATTGCCAGTGTATTCACAGTATTACGCAGGGTCTGTTTCAACGTAACTGTATTCTCATGTCTGTACACAGTCTAGCCATAAGTTCTGTCACTCGCTATTTTGCCGATAGCAGCCAAACGACTGAAAATAAGTACACTACACTATATATATTCTAAAACTAGACAAAAAATGCTACAAAATCATGCTACTATCATTTGCCGCAAGCCCCTGAATCTCCCGCAATAAGCACTGATATATGTCAAGGTCGGGTTGCTGTTGGGCGCGTAGAAATTACTAGCTATGCCTGGTTGAAAATGAAGTTTTGGGCATCAAATTTTCGGGGAAAAAATAAAAAAAACTTACGATTTTGTAGCATTTTTGTCTAGTTTCAGAATACATGTAGTGTTATGTACTTATTTTTAGTCGTTTGGCTGCTATCGGCAAAATAGCGCATAACAGAACTCATGGCAGTCGAATGCTATCAGTGCGCGCCCAACGGTAGTCCGACGTTGACAGATATCGCTGCCTATTGCGCGAAGCACAGGTGCTTACGTCACATAAAATTAATATAATTTTGTAGCATTTTTTGTCTAGTTTTAGAATATATACAGTGTTGTATACTTATTTTCAGTCGTTTGGCTGCTATCGGCAGAATAGCGATTGACAGAACTTATGGCTAGACTGTGTCGGTGTATACCCGTAAATAAAAAACTGTAACCAATTTAATTTAAATTGGTTTAGAATGAAGGCGCAAGTTTTTCAGACCAAATTCCATGCACTCAAAATTACATTACAACTATCCAGCCGAGAGAATTTTGCTTCAGTATTTCTGTGATGGGTTAGTTTTTTTATTGTGTGTATCCTTCCAATAGAAACCGAAGTATCAATTTCTTTGTCCAGAACGCCACTCAAAAACACTTCATTTTTAAGTTCAAGCCGATTTCAAATGGATCTTTTTCAACCTTTAATTACGGCCTAATAAGAGGCGAACAAACCGAGCCCGTGTTTTAATGTACATAATAAGAGATCTACATCATGGCTGTATCCAAGGTGTCTACTTTCCAATAAGAAACCCCTCTATGATTATAATTTATTTATTGGTCACTTCTTGATAGAGTTATACAGTATTGATAGATGGGAATCTCCCATTCTTACTGCCCTACGCCACCATTCCGTTCGCGCAAATAAAAGCGTTCATTAAGTTTAGGAGCGGATTTTGGACGTTTTTAGTGCTGTCATCCTTATTTTTGGAGGTTGTTACACTAGAATCGACTATTAAATATCTTTGTAGCAAAAGTGTGCAACAACCATTGGAAGAGCTTTAATGGGGACACTGTGCAACTGTCTTTCATAGCATTTTTATTTAAGATAGTTCCATTTTTTTTTCTCAAAACGCCGAAATAATTGGCGCACAGTGCGTCGGGTCGCATTGCTCACTTAGTAACTGGAATTTGGCTGAGTGAAGCACTTTCTGTACCCCCATCTTCTCCCATTCCCCATTATAACACTCGAGCTAGCTTCGATGTATAAATAGAAAATAAATAAACCAGACCTGGCGCACCGCACATACCTTTCTCGCTTTTCGAAAGTCGTTTTGTGTACTTCTCTCGGTTGTATTTCGTCAGTCCAAAAAAAAAAAAAAAAAAAAAAAAAAAAAAAAAAAAAAAAAAAAAAAACTGGTAAGAATGGAAGATGGTAGAGTATGTTATTAAATCACCAGAAAGTTGTACTCAGAATATTTAGTCATGGAAAAAATAAATATTTCGAGCCATGAGACGGAAAATTATAAATCTTCATTCGACATGTTGACATTTTCAGAATTATTCATAGGCTGTTCAAAAAGTACCAGGGCTGAAACTATAACTTCCAATGTAAACTCGCTAGGGATCTGACCTTGGTTTTGTGTGTAAATCAAACTGCAGATAACAACCAATAGAATTCAAAACACGGAGGTGATGCGCTAAATATTTAAAAACGGCTCATTTCCACATTTTCTCAGTTTTTGTAGGTGTTGAAGGCAAATTTACACCCAATAATAACCACTCTACAGAAAAACAAAAATACTTCAAAATAAAATGAGGATACCTGCAACAACCTCATTTCCTCATAATGGGTCTGTTGCAAACTTTTGCTACAGCGCTATAGAGTGTACAATCTCATGTAAAATCGCGTGAGAAGTCCATTGGTGGCATCAGAAAGTCATGAAATGCGATAATAAACTCACAAGAGACGTTTGATGAAATCCAAGATGGCGCTAAAATATCGAGCAATTTGTATGTATGCACCACAAACATCCAAGGATAGCCAACCTCACAATTTCGATCACATACCCAATCACAACGTAAATAAACACATAACCTCTGAAGTTGTGAGGTTGTCAATGTTGGCAATCCTTGGATGCTCGTGGTGCATGCATACAGGTTGCTCGATATTTTACCGCCATCTTGGATTTCATTAAACGTCTCTTGTGAGTTTATTATCGCATTTCATGACTTTCTGATGCCACCAATGGACTTTTTGGTCCATTTTACCCACAATGAAACACTCTTTATCGTTGTAGCAAAAGTTTGCAACAGACCCATTGTCATTAAACATGCCAAATTTAAACTGGCGTCGCTCCAATGGTTAAAGGCAAGCCGGCAAGGTCGATTTGAAGAAGCATGTCCTATTTGGGCACGCTTAAAAGATTGACCCTCTACGGGGTTTTTTTTAAAGCATATACCTATTTTCTTGCAGCGAAAGACGAAACACTAAATTGTCCGATGCTTTCTATCTTAGGGTACGACTTGAAAACACCGGAATACTATTTAACCCTATAAGGGCCCCAGGTTATTTCATAAGGACGGCACTTTTCCGTTTATAAAGGGACGGTAGTTAACTGTTCGTACTCGGGGGAGTTGAAATTGCCTATACGATGCATTGAAGGCGCCCAAAGAGATCTTATCTTGTACGTACATGTTTTCATCAATAGTCGTGTTTATTTGGAATGAAAACTGAAACAATGTGAAGTAGACTAGAGAAGAAAAACGAGTATACTCGGGCTTGACCCTTAAAGGGTTAAAAATTACTATGGTCGCTCAAGATGAGACTGATATCGCTTATTATCTGATCACGCCGAAAAACACACTTTTTTGGAAAATGATATAGTTGATGGAAAAAGGTTGTGGTGACGCTCTTGTTATTTTCATATTTTAATTTTTTATTCACCAATTTCCTTTGCAGCATGCTAATACAACGAACTCGGTGCCCCCCCCCCCCTCACACTCCATTTTATTCTTTATCGTCGTGTTCTTAAAAGTATGGAAGTACACGTTCACAATTGAAAATGTGGTGAAGAGAGAGGGTGAGAAGGTGAGAACTAGAGTAAAAAGGCAGAACAGTACTACGAAATAGAGGGCACAAATGAGTCGCTGCTGATACATTTAAATGAATACGGCAAGTTTTTAACTTCAAGGAAATTAAAGGCACGCACAGGCACTGTATAAAGTCTTGCGCTGCGCGGCGCGGTGGGGACAAGAAAGTTAAGGAAACTTTCTTCCCAGACTGCTTTTCATTCAGCGTTACTGTTGTAGTTATTTTTGTTGTTGATTTTGACGTCGGATGATCGGTCACACACTTTGAGCACAGTTTACTACTCATACAGGCTGGACATAAGTTTTGTCCCTCGCTAAAATCAAGATGGCGGATAAACGGCGGTTGAAAATAAGTGTACATAAATACCAGTAAGTATTCCATTAGTACCAGAAGTATTCTGAAACCAGATAAAAAATGCTAGAAATCGTGCTTGGTTAGTTTTCATTGTGTTAGTCAGCAGCTCAACCAAGAACCGCAAAGCAATCAACCTTCGAATGCATTTTTTTATTTTTTTCATTTTTTTTTTTTTTTTTTTTTTTATTTTGTATTTTTTTTTAATTTTTAATTTTTTTTTAAATTTTTGATTTATACACAGATGTTATAGGTTACAATTTTTTTTATGAAATTTCGATTAGTATTAACAGATCATCTAGGAGTCACCCTAAATTTAACTTAACTAAACTTGCCTAGTAAACTAATTAATTAACCTGGAGAAGTATGAATTGAGATGGAATTTTATGCGAAATAACCCAGCTTAGTACTGAGCATCAATTGAGAATGTTCATGACTCATTTTTGAAGGTAGAAAAGAAGATAAAAAACGTGAACAGTGTAAATGTTTACATGGAAAATATCTCTTGAGTTGATCCACATGGTCATTCAAAGTGATCTCCACCTTCAAACTTCGGTTTGCCTTAAAAAGAGCGACTACGGCATGTAACGTCATCTTTAAAAGATGCCATAACTGCATCAAAGTGTCTCTAAAGTAAATACTTTGATGATCATGTTGGTCGTGTTTTGAGAACTGCATGCACTAAACAGAGTTCGCTAGTATAGTCTAATCATGATTCACTTATCTGATTTTTGATTTTGTATAAGAAAATATCATGCGGAACGATCACTGAGCTTATCTACTAATATGGGATATTACGAGGTGGGGGAACAATCCCCCCCCCCCCCGGTGGAGAGAAATTTTTGGAATCACGAAAAATTTGGAATTTGGGTCTTTTCATTTCTTGGCATTGCACGTCCCTCTGAGCTCAAATATTATATTCCCAAAAAATGTCGGTCCGTCTGGCTATCTGTATGACTCATCATAACTTCTAACCTCAAAACGCCCACGAAGATCAACATTTTTTGTGTCAATTTAAAGATCGGATGGATTTAGACGGATCATTAAAAGCATAAAAGGAATGCAAAGGAGGAGCCCACAAAATTTAAGTTACGCCTACAAAGCCGCTCTAGTTTTTACAACGCTTATCCTCCAACCTCCATTATTCCTCAGTTTTTCATAAACTATCACTGAATAGGCAATCTCAATTAACGCGGTCGATACAATTTCTTGTGGTTCATCCCTTTGGTATAAACCTGGCAGTTAGCTAGGCTTCCATGCATTTGACACACTCCAAACGCTTTTTTAATGTAGCCCCGTATATCATAAATAAACCTCTCTGCATTAATATGTACAAAGACGATTTTTGGGATAATTTACCTTGATCTGGACTATAAAAAGCGCGTATAATTTATGGTTAATTTTGCTGAGAATTTTTTGTCTGCCAGTGAGTCAGCCATGCAGGAGCCACGAGCCACGGGTAAGGGGTAGTTAATGGTAATGAGATGAGGGTGGGATGAAACTGGAGACAAATGTTAGGGAAACGGAGGCAGGTATAGTTGCCAGATTTAGAGGATATTTTATTGGATTTTTCATTTATTTCAAAGGAGGGTGTGACGATTTATTGCCACCATTTGGCAACACCGAACGGAGGGATAATGCCGTGAATGTCATACGCGGGCCATCCATACGAGCAGCCGTCCTTTTTATTCCTTTAGCTGCGCGTTTGTCAGATTTGGCACCCTATTTACAAAGGGAGGCTCAGAAGTCGCCGCCTCCGATTTTGAAAACAATCGCACGAAAATGTAGCTAAAGTAAAACTATTAGACCCGTGTTTCTTACTTTTTGCCAATGGGCCTTCCCCTTCCTAAAGCGTCAGGAATTTTTTGAAAGTTGCCAAAATTCACGTTAGTATTCGGAACGCTCTCTGCTCGGGTTTTTTTACGTGAATTTCGGCAACTTTCAAAAAATTCCTGACGCTTTAGGAAGGCCCATTGGCAAAAAGTGAGAAACACGGGTCTAATAGTTTTACTTTAGCTACATTTTCGTGCAATTGTTTTCAAAATCGGAGGCGGCGACTTCTGAGCCTCCCCTTGTTAGACTGTTTCAGCGAAGAGCGGGAAATTTAAAATCCGACATTCTGATTGGCTTCGATGTTTTTTTTTAATCGTGAAATCAACATCCAATTGTTTTATCTTGAAATTCCCGCTTCTCACTTAGATAAAAAGTCTATATTGCGAAATTTAAAATCCAGGATCCTGATTGGCTTAGATCCTTTTTTAAATTGTGAAATCAACATCCGATTGATCAATTCTGAATTTCCCGGTTCTCACATAGCCAGTCTATTGCAAAATTTAAAATTTAGGAATCTAATTGGCTTAGATGCTTTTTTCAAATTGTTAAATCAGCAGCCGATTGGTCAATTTTAAACTCCCCGCTTCTCACCAAAACCAGAGCTGGGCAAATTGCAAAGCAATCAATCATTTTTTGATTACTTTTGGGGGGGGGGGATTCGAAGTGCGGAATTTAGCGATTGTCAGGCGTACCGATTTTAGTAAAACCAATGTGTTAAGATGTCAACAGGAATTAGATTGGCTTAAAACTTAAAATTTAAGCCTTAAATACTTTTTAAATCGAGAAATCAGCATCCAATTGGACCGTTTTGAATTTCCATCTCCTCACTTAAGCGGTCAATTGCGCATCAAGAGAAAATTTGATAGCAGCGGGATTTTATGTCCAAAGAAGAAACCAATTGCAAACAGGGTAAAAATGATGGAAGAAAGAAAGAAAAAGAAGCTAAGAAAATCCCCTTTTCCCGGCGTTCCTTACGCACTCCTTTTGAAATAAATGTAGAACATAGTGATGAGAGTACATCACGTAAAACAGAGAGGCTGGAGCTAGTCTATTTGGAAACAGTGGTTTCCTTGGGGGGAGGGGGAGATTTTGTTCGTGAGCAATGCACAGTAGATCGAAATGTGAGACTCAGCAGGCACTGTGAAAGGGATTCGCTGGACTGCTGCCTTCAGTGAAGCTATAGCTTTTCACGGTATCAAACCGGCAGTGGCGGCTCGTGAAATGCGATATATCGATGTCCACTTCATTTAAAACTATAGAAAAGTATCGATTTCTCGGGGGTTCAATTGCACCCCCTGACGATCGATACTTTTCTATAGTTTTAAATGGAGTAGACATCGATATATCGCATTTCACGAGCCGCAACTGCAAACCAGACGTCAAATGCTATATGCTTG
This sequence comes from Trialeurodes vaporariorum, assembly GCA_011764245.1. Classification (NCBI taxonomy): domain Eukaryota; kingdom Metazoa; phylum Arthropoda; class Insecta; order Hemiptera; family Aleyrodidae; genus Trialeurodes; species Trialeurodes vaporariorum. The sequence continues at coordinate 71,573,748 of VMOF01000111.1, forward strand.
ACCTGACACATAGGAAAACTTGATAGGGCGAGCGTTCCAGAATTAATCGGGTTAGTGAACTGATGAAACTGAGATTGTTTATGGAATGGAAGAGGCGATAGATTTCCGGTTAACCGATGTACACCGATTCTATATCAGAGCTCTACTCCGATTCAGCCGGTGTTCACCAGTTTACCGAAGATGTACTTTCATTTTTGCCTAGAGAGTATGTATTTCACTGAATCTCCATTATTCTGGTAAGAAATATTGTATAAACGGTTTTTATCTATCGATTAAATTTAAAACTAGCCTTCAGATGTCTATTTATAATCCCCGGTCCGATGAATTCTAGAACACTCCCATACACTGAGAGAATCCTTTTTTTAATCCAAGGTGTATTTAGTTTGTGTTGAAGAAACTGCCCAGTGGAATATTGACTAAGGGGAAATTCGTTTAACCCAAGGAAAATGTCTGCTGCTTCAAGTAAAAGCTTCCTTGTTCACGGAAAAAAAACTACGGTGAAATTAACCATACGATAGCTGATTTTGGCACCTGCTAGATGTTATGGCAATGCTAACCAAAAGTATACTATGTTTTGACTAGGTACTAGGTGATGTTACTTGATTGCATGTCGAATTTACTCAAAGTATCGGTAAATGTACCATACTTCTGGTCAAGTTTACCATAACATCTAGCAGGTGCCAAAATCAGCTATCGTATGGTTAATTTCACTAATCTTTTTTTTCCGTGTTGTGACAGTGATTATCCTTCATGCAATCAGAACTTTACTTCGCGCAAGGAAAACTGTCACAAGTATAAACGTGTTTCCTTGTTTTTAAAGAAGTGATTCCCCTCAGTGTAGATTGCTCTGATGTGGAAAGTGTGTGGTTTAAATAAAAGTTCTAATTCGACCACTAAGTTGGTGGTTCTGTTCACTCTGGAAGTCGTCATGATCGATTCTTTCCAATTCGCCCTGATGCAGAGCAATATATATTATATAACGAATTATTGATTTTTATCTGTTCAGTTCTCTTTTTGAAGATACTTTATCATCAGTGCCAGAACTAAAATTCCAGGACAAGCTGACACCTGAACCGAAACAGTACCAAATCGGAAACAAAAACAGAACCGGTTCCAAAAAATGATTACGGTTTGCAGCCAGTCCTGCTTGCAAGCCAAGTAAAGTCTCCGCATTGAACCCTCATTTTTCTTACACTGGGTGAAATAACTTCTTTAAAAGCAAGGAAACACGTTTACTTGTGACAGGTTTTCCTTGCGCGAAGTAAAGTTCTGATTGCATGAAGGAGAATCACTGTCACAACAAGGAATCTTTTACTTGTAGCAGCAGACATTTTCCTTGAGTTAAACGAATTTCTCCTTAGTCAATATTTCACTGTGCAGTTTCTTTAACACAAGCGAAATACACCTTGAATTAAAAAAGAATTCTCTCAGTGTAGAAATAAATTTTTTTTTGGCCTGTAATTTGACTTTAATTGAATTGTAGCGCTCCAGTGCGGCAGAAATCGGCACTGAACGCTACGAAGATAGATTTACCTTCAGTCACTTATATGTGTTAGAAAACATGACCGTTTCCGGAGAGACCGGAGGAGTAATAAGGTCGAGTGAAGCCTTTGCCAAGTACCATATCAAAAGCTAAAATAGAAGGAGCAAAAATTGAAGAGCTGACTTTCCAGTTTCTTTCATTGTGTTATGACCGCAATCAGTTGGATCTACTGTGCGAAGATAAGAGGGAAGAGGCTGAGGGGATCAGTAAGAAGAATTACAGGCAATAATCATAGCTTTGAACTATGACAAGTTGTACAAGTTCGGGTGAAAGGGGACACGATGAGGGGGCGTTGATAGGAGATACGCGAGGGAATAGGAGAGAAGGAGAGGGGTGGGGAAAGGGGTACTTCGAGCGGCTCAACTGGGAAAGTCTGATTTACTACCTGCCACATTTCTTTGCTTAATACCACTACCACGACCATCACTACCACCACCCGCCACCCTCCATCTTCATCCCCACTCCTCCGCCAGCTCGGTTAGGCTCACATTCTACTACCCTGCTTTTTTTTCAGTCACTAGCCGTTTTGTCCTCCTCCTCTCCCCCTCCCCTCCCCTCCCCACCGCCTCCCCACCGCCTTCCCCTCCTCACCGCTCCCTACTTTTCATTATCAACCCGATTTTCTTTCTTCGCACCCCTTTCCTCGCTAGCTCCGGTACTCCCCTGTATCCTATCCATCCAACTTTGGTGAAATTTTGTGCTAAGGTACATTCTACGGATCAATAGGACTGTGAGAAACAGTGACAGATCCTGGAATCTGGCAACAGTGAAATTCAGTCATTTAAACCTATGAACATGCAGAGTTGTCGTTTTTTGCATATATATTAAACGGCGCATTTTTTAATTCACCGATGGTTGGTTCCACTAATGGACCAAAATATTGCAGTTTTTTTCTTTTTTCTTTTAAATGGTGTCTTTTTCCGCCAACTAGGGCCCAACAGATAGAATAGGAGAGAGAATAATTACATCTATTCCCTTTCGAGAACAATTTGGCAACGTTTCTTTTTTCTCCTTTAAATACATTAGAAAGGTCGATACATCTGGTCATCGCCGATGACCGAAGCATTCGATTCTTTCAGTGAGTTTAAATGGAGAAAGTACATCTTTGTCAAATTTCACGCCTCGCTACTGAATTGTTTGGTTTCCGTTGTATCTGAGAATGCTGTATCAGAATTGCAGTGGCGGGGCGCGTGCAATATAGCAACGTTGCATTTCGTATATTTAAACCCATGTAAAATATCGATTTGAGGGAGTGCCCTGCGCACCTCCTATACTTCGACTTTTTCATGACTTTAAATGGACTGAATGCGTAATGTTGCCAGATTGAGTGCGCCACCGTTGATCAGAACAATGCAGCATGGATGCAATGAGTTATCACGACAACGAACGGCTTCTGAAACTTTCCGCTGCGCTGGGCGCATGGCGTTAGTGGCTATAAATGCGCATGTATTTTCATATTGGTTGCTCGTCTCTTCTCTAAAAAGTGCAATTGCCCCTACACTATAAAGCTATGCAGCACTGCATATTGCGTAGCATCTCCATCAATATTGAATGGTCCGTAACATTCATAATGGCTGTATGAAAGCTTTTAAAACTTTCTCAAAATCGCACCAACTTCGTACATATGTATACAGTGCCCGGAATAATTATTTCGTTCCAACAAACTTACAAACGATCTACATATAACTGCAATAACTGCAAAGGGCGACGCGCCCTCACGACATAAGTCCTATCCCAAAAACAGGCACCGTGAGGATGGTTTATTAGCATCTTATTTCTTTAATCTTAAAAAGACAATTTTTACCAATTCGATTTAAACTGAAATTTAATGAAAGTGTGAATGTCCAGTTACAACTATCCAAGTGAGAAATGTTTTCTTCTTTCTGTTATGAGTCAGTTTCTCTATCGCGAAAATCCTTTCAAAATAAATGTTAATATAAATATCTGTGTCTGAATTCGAAGTGCTTACACATTTAATTCAATCCAACGTCAAATGGATTTGTCTTGACAATTTTAATTCAAGGTTAAAAAATAAAAAACAGACTAATCAATCTATTGTAAAATACCATAAAGATCTCTACCAAGGCTTTCTCCTCCGTGGTGACTTAAAAATTATGTTGAAGAAGGCCCCTTTTCGGTTATACGGCTCGTTGCGTTGGTTTTGAGTATAGAGCTTGAGGTGGGGGGCTACCGCCACACATCCCCTCTTAATTTCCTTGTCTACATCATGCTTTTGTGGTATTATTTGTCACTCTTTCTCTTCTTCTCGCGTTTCTCCTCCACCCACTGTAGTTGTTTCACACTCTCTCCCTTAATTTCCCCATCTTTTCCCTCTTTTCCCTTTTATTCCTTTTTTCCAATTTTACCCTTTCTTCCCTTTTCCCCCTCTTTTCGCTCTTTTCGCTCTTTTCGCTCTTTTCGCTCTTTTCGCTCTTTTCGCTCTTTTCGCTCTTTTCGCTCTTTTCGCTCTTTTCGCTCTTTTCGCTCTTTTCGCTCTTTTCGCTCTTTTCCCTCTTTTCCCTCTTTTCCCTCTTTTCCCTCTTTTCCCTCTTTTCCCTCTTTTCCCTCTTTTCCCTCTTTTCCCTCTTTTCCCTCTTTTCCCTCTTTTCCCTCTTTTCCCTCTTTTCCCTCATTCCTCGTTTTCTCTTTCTCCCGTCTTCTTTATTAATCCCTTTCTTTTTCTTCTCTTCTTCTTTCCCCTCTATTTTCTATCGTTTTTTCTTCACCTTCAGTAGTTTTTTTTCCTCATTAGCTCCCTTCCTTTTTTTCCTCTTGTCCCCTTTTCCCCGCATCCTAACCTCCCGCTTCTTTCTTTCATCCTTGATCTTTGTCCCTTCCTCTCTCATTTTTCCTTCTTCCCTCTCACATTTCTAGCTTTTATTTTCTCTCCCATTTCTAGCCATTCTCCTTTCCCCTCCGTAGTTTTTTCCAATTCTTTTCCTTCCCAAGTTCTGCCTTATCTTTCTTTCTCCTAGCTTTTTTTCCCACTCATTCTCTTTTTCTTTGTCACCCACCTTCGCCTTCGTGTCATCCACCTCCTTCTTGCATATTAAATTTGGCAAGCTTAAGCTTCAGAATCGGGATGAATTGGTCACAGCTTATGTCTTCCAAAAGGGGGGAGGTTGATTCGCACACACTCACATACGCACAAAACCTAGGCATTGCAAAGAAAGTCGATTGAGAGAATGGAACTTCCTCAGCGCGATAATAAGTTTAAAACGGAGGAAATCAGACACGGAGGTAGAGCCCGCTGCAACGACTTTCCAGACTGAAGAGAAAGGGAGGGGGAGGGAGGAGATTTTCCACTTTTTTTTTTTCTCTCGTTTGTTCTCACTCTGTTCTCACACATGCAGTCCCTTCCCCTTCACCTTGTCCCTCCTCTCCAATTCTCTTCCTGTCTATCGAGAGAACAAAGGAAACGAGGAAGGATATGAGATGATTGCCGTTTCTGGAATCGCGCCGGTCGGTCGGGAGAAAGTGAATAAGAAACTGGAATTTGTATTATTTTTTATCATTCCCCCATCATTTTCACATATCTTCTCTACCTCTCGCTTCAGAAAGAGAGCAGCCTACCTCATTTATCTTTCAACCGACGCAACGGTAAAAGGGGCCATTAAAAACTCGTTCCACACTCGAATTATCATTCCGGCAATGACTGCTGCTCGGTTGCTCGGTTTCACGGATCCGAAAAGGATGGAGGAGGAACGCATAAAAAACGTATTAGTTCACGAAAACGCGTCACATCGCCGTCTGAGAAGGATTAAATGCAGGAGGTTCAAAGACGGAGGTATTTGTTCTCCGCACCATATACAGTAGTGAGTTGTCTCCCCAGTTGCGAGTCTACCAGCCAAGCTTTTTGAACTAATTAAACAACTTAAGCATCCTCTTTATTTATGCGAGTAATTTTGGTTCCTTTCATTATTTATGTCATCGCGAAATCCCTTTCTGAAAATTCTCAGGAAATGAAAGTACAAAAGGATCAACCTTCCTCTTTTATCATTTTTTCGCGTCTATAAAAGGGTGGTTCCACGATGACAGGACTTTTCGCTGACGCCGAAAAATATCAAAGAAAGTGCATCATAAAACCGTCTAAAGCTATAGGTACCGAGTTGGTACGCCAAGAAAGGCGTTTAGTTGAGCATGTTCTACAATAACAGACAGTAGATTTAATTAATCGTTGACATTTTGAAGCTTTTCCAGCGACACAACAGGCGGAATGACCTGGCAGAATGACCACAGTAATTTCGTCACGTTAAAATGAACTTTTAACTTCTCAAAAGCAGTGTTATTTTAATATAAAATGAAATTTACAGTTTGTTTTGATAGAAATTGCTAGAAGAAACACTTTTGACATAAATACTATTTCGTTCGGTAGCTTTGAACGTTTTAATGATGCAATGTCCATGACAACTAACTATCGGAGTGGCGAAAGAGTTCCACGTTGCCGTGGAATGACTCATAAATTCTTAACGTATAATCAGTGTTGCCAGATTGGGGTGAAAAAGCCGTACGTTTTACATTGATTTAAATGGGGACGATACGGCTTTATACCCTCGATCTGGCAACACTGCGTATAATACCCTCAACCTTAACCCTTTCACAACCAGGTTACAAAGACGAAGCAATTTTCGCGCGCCCTCTAATTAAGTTGGTAGTTAATTGTTCCTACGCCGCGGTGCTGATTTTGTATACACAATTGATCGAAGGCGCTAGAGGAGACATTATTTTTCAAATGTTGCAAGTATTGTGAATAAAAAAACTGTTACTTTGTGAGGCCTTTATTTTTTTCCAAAGTGTCTATACGATACTATTCTTACAAATAGGAATTTTAAAATACCTCCGTCACGTAAGAGCAGAATACTAGAATACTAAAGAATCAGCACAGAAACTGAAATAAAGACACTATTTACTATTTTTTTTTTTTTTTTTTTTTTTTTTTTTTTTTTTTTTTTTTTTTATATAGCGGTTGGATCGTACCTACGCGGTTGAATCGAAAATTGAGACTGCAAAGAACGGAGTGAATAGCATTTTCATTTCCTTTTTGGTGGAAATAGAAGGTCAAAAACTCTCTCTCGGCCAAATATGGTACCGCGAACCCTTTGTTCTATGTTGGCAAGTTTGCTTCGCGGGAAGATCTATGTTTTGCAGCGCGGAGGTATGAAAAATTTCGGCCGGGAAAATTTTCTTGACGCGAAACATGAAAAATCATGCGAATAGTGAAAAAGAATGAGAAGACACTCTTGAAGCGCGGGAACGGTGAGTTGGAAAGTGTGGGAAACGAACCGCTTGTAGAGTAAAAAAAAAAGGAAAAAAAAAAAAAAAAACACAAAATAAATGATGAAGTTGATAGAAACAGAACTGAAATACGAACAAGAAGCAGGAGTGAAGTGATTGATTGTGTGCTCTCTCTCTGTCCTCCTCCGCTTTCCACTCCACCACTCCACCACCCCTCCCCCTCTCAGCCTCCTTATCTCAGTCAAATATACTTGCACTGTAGCGCAGAATAATGGTCCTCATTACAATGGATACAGACATCTAGAGTCTTCATACAATTATTTGTACCTTTCCCCTTCCTTGGAAGGAGCTTACGAATTCTCAGTTTTTGAATATATCATATAGAATCGCATGGAGAGGGGAAGAAATACCATCCGTTGAGATTATCGGATCCTCGATGGATAAATCACCAATTTCTGTATAACTACAGAGAAGAATGAATGCCGAAAATATGATGGATTTCATTGAAAATACTCATGGACTAATGACAAGTTTTCTTTTTTTTGTAAGAGCCTCTGAATATGAAAGAGTCTAGTGTCTAGTCATGTAAACAAGCTACGTAGAAGAAGCAGTCTAAGGAGGGGTGCTCATACTCGGCGCTTATGGCAAGAACGCGTTCGTTATTTCTCTGCCAAAAAAAAAAAAAAAAAAAAAAAAAAAAAAATGACTTTTCCTGCAACAAAAAGTAGTGGAAGTTCGAAACGGTTTTGATTGATGTTTTAAACCCGATTAGAGTCTCAAAAGCTCGTCAAGTTTTGTTAAAAACGCCTCGTCCTCAAAGCATGGGCGCTGGCATGGCAATAGGGTGGAAATGAGGCAGTTGCCCTCTCTGGAAGTTGGTGAAGCCAATTCCACTCAAATTCCAAGAATGAGCTGAAGAAAGGTCAACATATTTGAAAAGTGAGAGTTTGCCCCCAACACACCCCCGCTGCTCCAACTTTAGTTCTGAGGTTTTGACCGCCGTCAGTAGTAAACAAGTGAACAGTTTTCCTTGTTAAAAAAGCATGCCATTTTAGTGGTTATATGTAGTTTATTGATTGGAACTGCTAAGGCTTTTTGTAAGGAAAACGTCATAGGCCGACCGGGTTTATTTTTTTTAAAAATACACATCACCCACGCCTCAGTATTATTTTCATTGCGTTTTAATAATGAGAATTCATATAGCATTCGAGGGTGGCTACTGATCAGTAGACAGTCTCAGGAAAAGGACGGTGCCTCTCTAAAAAATCGACTGTTTTATATAGGTTTGAATGGAGGGAACCCCCTGTTGTCAAATAGAATGAGCCGCCAATGATTACTTAAATCTATTCGGAATCGGTTAGGTTAATCTCAATGCTTTCTATAGACGGTTTTAGGGCGAAGTCAGCGGTTAGCCAACAACCACAACATGCACTCATCGGTCGCAAACGGTTGTGATAAAAACTCACGTAGCGTGCCAAACTACCTCACTCACTCTCCCGTCACCCCCTTGTATACCCATCTCTTTCTAGTAACGAAATTCGTATACAGGGCCTTGTTTTACGACATGTTATGATCAAAATCGCGATACAATGCCCTGAGGAATTCATTTCAGCCAAAAAATTTCACGAAACATGTCTTTATATGTGATTTTTGAAATTAGAGTGAGATGGCAGTACATGGGGGTCAAGTGAGAGCGAGAGAGACAAACTGTCTTTGTTTGGAATGCTCATCTCCGGCAGTCGCCATTAGATGGCTAAAACCCTCTATACAAATGCTACACAGAATATTCAATAAGAGAAAAGACAACAAGGGTGGAAAAAAACTGATAAGAGCCAAACGTTAAGTCGGCATTGAACAAACTTATTTAACTTCAGACCCGTTTAAAGCCAAAGGCACTTTATTCGATCAACTATAAAATCAAACAGATACCAATACTTATTCATTTAAAGGTGAACGTAATGGACCCTCGTCCGCCCCTTTTAATCCCACCTTCGAGTGACGTCATGAAACAGAATTTTCGTCGGAGAAGCTTATTTCGGGCGTACTATTCCCTTAGCAACTTGATCCTTTGCACTGGCGCAACCAGGATCTCTTCCATCTCTCTCATTTCCCATTTGAATGCATAAGTAGGAAAAGGACAGAAAGAGGGGGGTTTTATCCCCTTGTCCATCCTTGTCTAACATACGTTTCTTAATGGAGAAAAGAGAGAGATGAAGAAACTCTCTTTGCGCTGCTGAATCCTTTGCGGTTTCCTTTATATTGATTAGCTCCGGGGATAACTATACCCGAATGAACGTATGTTTATTAACCTGAGCTTTATCCCCTTGCGAAGTGAGAGAGAGAGGTTCGATTTTCCGGTTGTCCCTTTCTGAATTTCATTCAGTTACCGCACCCTCAATCCACAGATTAAAGATCACAGATGCCATGCCTTGGCTCATATATATTCGAAGAAAATGTTTAGAAACCCAAAATATCACATTATCTTTAGCTGCTTATACATGCATCTCTAATGATTACGATAACGTATTTGGACTTTCAGTTTAGTTTTCTAAGTGAGGAGTGAAATTCAGACTTTTTAAAAGGTCTCAACGTTGTTTTCGCAGAATTGTGCATCAGTATGAAGCTCTTGCAAGGTTTTGCTATAGACATTTGGCCTATCAATCCTGGCGTAAAATGCTGCGGATGAGACCATTTATAAAGTCCAAAATTCACTCCTCGCAGAGATAGCCAAATTCAAAGTTCAGATGGACCACCCGTGGATGTTTGCACAACGTAAGTTTTGCACTCCAAACAAAAGAACAGGACATGGAAATCAAGTGCCGTCTTTCTTTTTTAGTACGCAACGTAGAACTTTTCTGTTGTCATCACCGTGCTCCTAGCGACAAAATATGTATAAATGGACCTTCAAATTTACTTTTCGAAAGCAAATTTCCTAATCTCACCGTTCAAATTCGTAGGTTATGTTCTTTTGTTTGGGGGTGTGATTCCGAGGCTGGTGCATACATGCAAGGGCGGTCACCCGAAATTTTAAGTTGACTTTTCTGTGTGAGGAGTGAGTTTTAGACCTTTTTAATGGTCTCGTCGTTACTGTCGCAGTGTTTTACATTAAAATTGATTGTCCATTTGCCTACAGTAAAACCTTGCAAGAGCTCCATTGATAGTCCATTTGCCCACGGAAAAACCTTACTGGTTCTAATGGCCGAATCGCAGCGTTGCCACATTTCACGTGACGTCACTGCGATGTGCCTTCTTTTATTTGACACGAGGAAAGACATTGTGAACTTTCATTGAAAATTATTGCATTGCATTTACTCCTGATTGGATTAATTCACGATTAAAGCAGACAACGCAGAAAAAAGCCGACTAGGTAGGTATAGTTCCTTCCCCCTTCTCTTGAAAAAACAAGCACTGCAAGAAGAAAATTCATTATAGAGAAATAAATTTTAACTCGCAAGCCGTGCTTACGCTGGCGCAGCGGAAGAAAAGCGAGGCAGCTTTCTATTAAGAGATTACTTTCGCGCGTTGTAAAATTGCAAACTGTTTTACGCAGGTTAGCAAACCTATTACGGATCGCTTTAAGAGATTCAGCGCAGGAGAGAGAGAGGGAGAGAGAGAGAGAGAGAGAGAGAGAGAGAGAGAGAGAGAGAGAGAGAGAGAGAGAAACAGCAAGGTGTGGGAGCAATAGAGGAGGCTGAGGAACGAGGAAAGGGGGGAGTGGCGGTGTGTGAGAGAGGAGCAGAGGGGAGAGAGAGTGAAAAGTGTTAAGTTTCACAGCAGAGTCGCGCCCAGGTTTCTTTTAATTATTTACAATTCTTTCTCGCATAGGAGAGCAAAAAGAATAAAAACTTGTATATTGTTTCGAATAAGGGATAGGAGTCGGGCAGGCAGGGAGAGAAAAAGGGATGGAAGAGGGGATGGAGAGGGAAAGGGAGGGGAATGTCTCTGTTTATTTAAGCTGCTTCAATATTAAGTCTTTATTGTCAACTCGAGAGCAAAGCTAACACTCAAACTTTGCCGGCGAATGATTTCATATTTTCTTTTTTTTTCATACGCGACTCGTTTCGAAGAAGAAGGAAAAAGAAGGAGAAAAAAAAAAATGGAAGAGGAAAAGAAAAATGATGGAAACAATGTAAATGTATTTTTTTCTTTTATTCTTCTTATTTTTTTTTTTCGCTCGAGCAAATATCACTCTTTATCGGAAATTATTTTTCATTGGTACGAAGAGTAAAGCGCGGCTTCTTCCTCTTGTTTTATGACTTCCTAATCATGTGACAACATTATTGCTTTTTACTCGAGTAAATATTTGAAAGCGTTTTTGGCTGTTAGAGCGCAGGAAACTTGGTAATATTAGTACATTTCCTCAGGCTGACGGACATCTCGGGAGAGGTTTTCCCCGTAGATTTGCAAATAATTATTTCACCCGGGGTCAATACGGGAAAAGTGTCTGACTGTCTGCGCATGCGCGAAGCAAGAAACAAGCAATGCGCGCGGTCTGACCAATTTTCTACTCCTCTCGTCATACCCTACCCAATTACCGCTACAGTCTGTCCCAATTACTTGCACCATTTTCATTTATTCTTTAAAATAAGCCTTCATTTACAGGGAAAAAGAGAATATGGGATAAGTGTTTTTCATAGGTTGGCTGAACTGGTGAAAAAGTTTTAAGTTGAGATTTAGCAGCACTGTGCCCTTACAAAATCACAGAAGTAGACACCTGCCCAGCTCCACCTGTTTGTGCCGATTTCTTTGTAGCTTCATTAAGGGACAAGGTTAAATTATAAACGTTTTCATTATTTCCTGACAATAAACACGATGATTTGAATGAAAATCCCTGGTAAAAATGACGACTATACGACTATTCCAAAAAGGACTATAAACATAGTTGCCGACTATAATCTATAGTTGGCCAACTATAATCCATAGTTGGCCAACTATGTTTATAGGCCGTTTTCGGAACGGTTATAGTCGTCATTTTTACCAGGGAAGTCAGTGAAAATATGTATGGTGATAATTAGAACGAGTGATATGTCAATAATTGGGACAAACAATTTGGTAAGGCGATAATTGGGAAATGGGCCTTTTTTTCGAGTTTTATTAATAATTTTCTTCCCTGATGGATTACTCCATTTTTTTTTTTTTTAAAATTGGAATGTATTTGAGATGTCCTAGTGCAAACAGATTCTAGATTTGATAAAAATTAACATTTTTACAGGTATTTTACAGAAATTTTTCTTAAGGGTGCGGTAATTGGGACAACTACAACGGAAAAATTCAAATCATCTTTATACGAATTCGTCAAATTTGACATTTTCAAACCGTGCGTAAACTATTTTGTCGATTGAACGGGAAATGATTCTCTTTTTTTTCCCCCGCGTGGTTTTGACAAATACTGGAGCTCCCAAAACAACAAAGTGCGAACACTGATCGGGGTACTAAGGCAAATCTTTAACGTTTACTGTCGATTTCTGCCAGCATCACCAGAGCGTACCATCATTCGATGAATGTCAAATTCACGGCCTTAAGTGATTTAGATACAAGTAAATGGAGTTGTCAGGTACAAAGTAATCATCTGAAGTATGTCTCTGCAAGATATCTCAGCAATTATTTTAAAAACAAGGCTGAAACAGCCCCCTTGTCAAGAATAATTTTTTTCGAGAGACCACACGGAAAAAAACTACGGTGAAAATAACAATACGGATACCTGATTTTGGCACCTGCTAGATGTTATGGTAATGTTAACCAGAAGTATACTATGTTTTGACCAGGAACTAGGTGATGTTAACTGATTGCATGTCGAATTTACTCAAAGTATCGGTAAAGGTACCATGCTTCTGTTCAAGTTTATCATAATATCTAGCAGGTGCCAAAAGCAGGTATCCGTATGGTTATTTTCACTAATATTTTTTTCCGTGCATCAGGAGAACCCCTCTCTTTAAAATTACAAAATTTAGAAGATTTTTGCGGATGAAAACCACACAAGCGTCCACTTGGTAAGAAGCTTATAAAAATCCCTCGGTTGAATTGGATATACATATGTGTATTGGGAAAAACGAATTTTTCTCCACAATTTTACTTATATCTATATGAAAAAATAATGCCCCCCCCCTTTGTTAATTTGAGTATCTTAACATTTTGTTTGAATCCGTGTTGGAAGGATTCACAACCTGCAGTTTCGGACCGCAGATTGAGTTTGAGGGAGTGGCTTGAGTAATTTGAAAATTGCACCCTTTTTGCCATTTAAACCTATGCAAAATTATCGATTTCTTCAGTGCTGCCAAATTTTGTGAAAAAAAAAAATACCTATTTCCCGTAACATAACTGTAATGTAAATGTATATGTTTTTTGGCCAAATCTAGCAGCATTGGATTTCCAAAGGCCTCAATGAATCCCTCTTAAAGATCCATTATTTTACGTAGGTTTAAATGGAGAGAATCCGTTGTTGCCACATATATTGCACGAGCCGCCATTATGATTCTAAGACAATTTTGAGCCTGTACTCATTCCGTATCCTGAGAGTTCCTTGTGTTTTGGCTCACAATCAGAAGAGGGTCCACAAATTTTAACGTGCCAGTCCACGCCCAGATTCCGATATTAATCTTAAACCTAATTTAAAAGGAGTGTTCACTGCTCAGCATAATATTTTCATTCTCTCTAAGAGCACCGGAAAATATTTAAATCTAATTGTGAAGAGTGAATTAAGAGCCTTAGCTTGAAGCGACCATTAAATTGTATGTAAATTAGGATTTACTTGAAAACTCCCGAAACAGGCGAGTCAAATATTTTTACAACAATGCGGATGCGGTTTTAAACTTGGTCTCCCAAATATTTGCCTTGCAGTCATGCTCGGATACAGGAATTCGTCTTTCTCTCTCTCCTCCCATTTGAATACATGTATTAGAAAAGGAAAGCAGAAATGGAGCCATCACGTGACTTTAGCTCCTATCTTCGTCCTTTTCTAACGCACTATTTCAAATGGGAGGAGAGAGAGAGAGAAAGACAAATTCCTGTATCCGCCCATGATAGCTGTACTGCCGTTTTGCGTACATTTAATTGTATATTTTAATTCACCAATGATCTCACCGCGGTTGGTCAAAAGATTACACAGCCCACTGTAATAATATTCTGGTCAGCCGGTGGAATTTTTTGTGAATTTAAAAATGCCATTAAGGTTAATTCCACGGTAACAGAGGACTTTTTGCTGGCGCGGATTTTATGTAGTCATAGAAATTTCGCATTTTTAAAACGTTTAAAGCTATACCAAAGAAACGAACATTTCTGTCGAAAGTGTTTCGTTTAGCAAGTTCAAGAAGACAAACCGTGAAAGCTGTACATTGAAACAACACTGCTTTTCAGGAGTCAAAAGTTTATTCTCTTTATTTGATGTCATTACGGAGTGACTATTGTCATTTTGCCAGATCGAAATGCCTGTTATGACTTTAAAAAGCTACTTAATCTCACTTACGGTTCACTAAACTTACGGTTTGTTAACATGAGATAAATGACTTTAAAAGAAGCACTCATTAATTTGACAGCTTTAGACACTTGTATGTTAGAGTTTCTATGAAATACTTTGGTGTCGACGAAAATTTCCGGCACCGTGAAACTATGCCCTTAAATGTATACACCAGTAGCGCACCGAGAGTTTCTTCATCTCTCTCTTTTCTCCATTAAAAAACGTATGTTAGACAAGGATGGACAAGGGGATAAAAACCCCTCTTTCTGTCCTTTCCCTACTTATACATTCAAATGTGAAATGAGAGAGATGGAAGAGATCCCGGTTGCGCCAGTGGTATACACAAAATGTCAGCTCTGCCATAGATAAAAGTAGACGCTCCCTGTGTTTCAGTCTTTCCCCTACAATCCTATGCACCTGCATTTTGATGGTAGCATTTTTCTAGAGTGAGTTGTCGCATAAAAAAGAAAAACAAAAAAAAAACACGGTCTGAAACTTTCGGAAGCGTATTAAGCACCACTTAATGTAGGCTGATGGATGGGGGATGAAGACCTAGAATCGTGTAATTATAAGTTCATAAATATGCAAATATACACCTAAATAAAGGATGAAAAAAAGGTCCTGGCTTACATACACATTCAAAAGGTAGCGTTTCTCCCTTCCTTCCTCTTTTTAAAGGATAAAAACGAAAATGCTTGAATTTCGGTTAAATTTCGCTTTAATCTACTCAGTGGGGGGTCTTGGTTTTTGCAGATGCAATAGGAAAGCCGCTCATCCCGGCATCCGTGCGTTCATAGCGCCGCACTGCTCTGCCCAGTGCCCCCGTTGGCCGTTAAGCCACCCCATTCCCATTTCGTTAGTGGACATTGCGATTTCACTGCCCGCGCCCAGCCGCGGCCATACAGGTCGGCATAGAGGGAGGAGAAGGAGGAGAGGAAAATTGGGTACAGAGGCGGCCGGGGGAAGAGCACGGGGGAAGCGTTGGGAGGAAATCGACTTCCGCTCGACTTATCACTGTTTTTCCTCGACAAAGGATTTAAATAAATTGAAACTGGTTAATTAATATGCCCTTCATCCAAAACCGGGAAAAGAGAGTCACTGTAAATAGGATGTCGGCTCGTATAAGCGTAATTTTTGTTTTGTATCCATGCTCCTACCTTCCCCTTACCCAACTCCCTTCCTCCCCACACCCACACGATGGTTAACATAACCAATTCAACCCTTAGATTGGCCGCTGTTATCTCCGCATGATTCTTGATTCCAAGTAGGTAATTAGTGTGGATGTCCCAACTCTGCAGGAGAGGGTTCGTGAATGTCATAAGACACGCTTTAAATGTATATGAGCTCTTCGCTGGTTTCACATCCTCCCTTTCATTTCAACACATTTTAATTTTGCTGTTTTGTCCTCCGAAGTTCGAAACAATTGACGTTGGTTTTCTTTAATTTCCCCAACTGACCGCCTATTCTTCCCTCGCAACAATTAGTTCTTATCATATAGTCATTAATTTCGTCTTCAGATATTTGGTGACATGAGGGGTTGGTAAAAACTTTTCTGATTCCACATCATGGCAATAGGATCATTTCGTTTAGAAAGTCGCCCCCCCCCTCCCCGGAAATAACTTGATACTGATTTGAAAAGTAAAGTTGCGGCGTGGGGGAGATATCTTGTTGGTGAATCCAAAATTTCGAGGGACGCCCCTGGGTCCTGGGTGAATTAACAACAAGCAGAAATCTCCAGCACAAAAAATGTGCTGGAAAGGGTGCCAGATTGTTGAAATAAAAATTAATGTCACTTATAGCCTTACTCTACCAAGCTTTCTTTTAAAATAATTACAGGATAATTTTCAATAAACTTAACGTGATTTTATGTAGCGCTAAAAAGATGAAAAAATAAGCACTCGGTAGGTATGACCTCTGTCATTTTTTTGGGACGGATATTGTTCATACTTTTTTCCAACATAAAATTCACTACAAATTAAAAACGGAAAAAAAAAAAAAAAAAAAAAAAAAAATCAGGTCGGAGCGATAAATCGCAATTTCATCACTTGATCAGATGGGGTGTAGTATATTAGTGTTTCTCTAGCAAATCGATCGGAATAAGCTTACAATACGTTGTATTGGCACGCTTAAAAAGAAGATAAGCTTCCATGAAATTTTACAATGGAAAACTACAGGGAGTGCAAAGATCGTACATTAATAAGCAATTGCTGATTTTAAATTCATTGGATTGATATAGTGTGAACACACATTGCATGACTGCGTAATCGCGCATGCTGTCCTTACGCGAAGCAAGTGGAGTATTACTTTTTTTATCGTTAATTTGCATACATATGTATTGAAAGGGTGAACAAAGCTCCATGAATTATTGTGAGACTTCACCAAGCAAAAAGAAAGGATGGGGGGGGGAGGCATTCCCGACACTCTTCCTCATGGGCCAATCCTTAAAATAGCAGTATCGACATCGAATGACCGCACTAAAATCAAACACGAAAACGAATCAACGATTGAGCGAGACAAATGTCAGACGGCTTGTTAAGCGGAGGAAAAATAAATAGAGGAAGAAGTTATGTGGCAGAGCTCATTTGAATACAGATAAGCCTATTAAAATGTAAGCAGGGAGCGCTGGAGGAGTCAGTTTCAAGATAATGAGAATATAAATCTATTAATACAAGACAAGGAATCCCCGCCGCGTCATGGAGGTAAGTCGGGTGAGTGTAAGTTCGCAAAAGCACGGGCAGTGCGACGAGACGAGACGCCTTCGGCGCACAGTGGAGCGAGTCAATGGGAGGAGTCGGACATGGAATACAGTACTAAAAACACGCAAAATTGGTACTCTGTATTGCTTGTTGCATCCACTCGAATGGGTCTGTTGCGTACTTTTGCTACATCAATATAACTCATTGTTTCTAACGTAAAATTCGGCGAAAATAACGATGCGCACGTTAAAAACTTCCAAAATCCAGTCATTAACTCAGAAAATACCTTCCATTTCAAACAACCCGCGCTACACTAGACACTATATCACCGACTTATAACTACATAGATGGAACCATCTCGTTTATGTAAACATGAACAGAACTTACAAACATTGGAATGTTTCGTTTAGATGCGTACATTTCCTATATTATTTTGTAATCTTTGATAAACCGAAAAGACCAGACGGCAGACACCAAATGCAGCCAATAGTTCATGTATTTAGAAGGGAATTCCATCATTTTGTAGTTACGATGTTGTTTACTTATGCACGGTGGTTCCGTCTATGCAGTAGTATACCGGTGCAAATGGTGTCTAGTGCAGCGCGGGCTGTTTGAAATTGAAGTGATTTCCTGAGTTAATGAGTGGATTTTGAACGTTTTTATTGTGCGCATTGTTATTTTCGCGGTATTTTACATAAGAATCAAGGTTTTATTTTGCTGTAGCAAAAGTATGCAACAGACCCATTGAAGGCACTCACGGCTCTTTTTTCGACAGTTAAATGTTTTTGCGGTTAAAAAACAAACTAAAAGGGGTGATTCCTGTAGGGAATTTTACAAAAAATGCATTGAAATAAATTTCAAACTTCTACGTTGAGTATTGACAAAGACATATACCTACGCATTTAAAGTTATGTCCGGCTCCTCCCACTGACTCGACCCTAAAGACATTATATCAGATAGACGGAGTGCATAACAAGAACCTTGAGGCAAACTTGCTGTACTTTGCATGTTCACCAAAAATGCTCACCAATCACCAGCCTGATCAACGGTTGTACCAAAACTTAAATTAGTAATATTTACTAGGTATAATCTTTCGTTAAACTGGTGACAAACAAACCGACGCCATTTTGAGAGTGAATGAATGTTGCACACTATTTCCAATTTTGTAACTTATTTGAAGCTTTTTTTGATCTTATATCATACTGTTGATAGTATACAAAATGATGGTTATTAAATAGTGTTTCATCCATCTTTCGATCTCGATTTTTATTCAGCAGTAAGTTTGGAATCAGAGGTTATGTTCGTTTGTTTGTCACCAGTTGAAGATTCCACCCCCATTTCGAACAATGGACTCGCCCGTCTGCCTACTGTAGGTGAACGCAATTTTTGCCTCACCCAGCTCAATGTTACGGTATAGGATGCACTCCGTCTGTATGATATAATGTCTTTGTTCGACCCACTGTGTGGTGTCGCGACGGTGACGGTAATGTTGCATTGGCGGAGTTCGCAGGCGCAGGTGAGGTGAGGCGAAGATGAAGGAAAGGGAGGACTGTGAGGGCAAATTCTCGACAATCACCTTTTGAATTAAATTCATCCGATCACAAGTCCCGGGCTTGAATTTACAAGTCTTCGAGCTTTGTCTCAAAGCTTGAACCAATTTTAATTAACTGAATTTCAAGTGGCTCTCGGGACCGCTCTTTGATTTTGACGAGGAGCTCAAGATTGGTTGGAGAGGGTGGGAGAGGGGGGCATGGGGCTTGGAGCGGGCTCCTCTTATTATTTTTAGGAAAGGTCCCTCCTCTCGGGAGAATTTATATAATTTTTATCAAAACAGCTCGTGAGAATATAACGGAAAGGGAAAATACGAGCTATGACTTGCGTGAAGATGGGGTTCCGGGTTCCAAGGGCAAAAGTCGAAGGATTTTTAACTCTTTAGATATAACCTTAAGTAAATATTCGATTACATCTCTTCCGCATAATTTCAATCAATTTAATCAACAGTAAAAGGACCTGAAATAGTGGAATTTATTGGTAAAACAGCATGTGAAAGAGAAACTCACTTTCAAAAATTGATATTTTGAAAAAAAGGTTTCTGTTCTCGGACATTTGTTATAATTTTTATCATAACCACTTGAGAGTAGTGGCGGCAAGTGGCCAATCGCAGACCACGTGGTGCTGGTGCTGGGGGGGGGGGCAAAGCAAAAGCGGGAAAGGGGAGAAAGGAAGAAGAAAAAAAGGAAGAGAATAAATAAAGAAAAGGAAGAGAATTAATGGAAAAACCAAAAATGAAAGAAGTTATTCAACATTGAAGATCAAAAATCATATTTGCGGACCACCATGTCTCAAAACTGTCTCAGAGATATAGCTGTTTTGAGCATTGATAGTGAAGAAGCTATAGACTAACATTTTTTCAATATTGATGAAATCGTAGACGAGGTTCTATTATTGAAAAAACGAAGATTCTTACAGTGGTGCAATCAAATGCCAAAATTTTTTGGGCACTTACAACCAAACAATATAATAGGTAAGTATTATTATTTGATTTTTTTATTTTCCAAAATGATAGGTATTCTCTTTTTTATGAATTTACTATAATGCTACTTGAGTTAAAGTCAAATTAATTGATTGAAAAAGGACAAGGTCTGTGGAAAGGGGAGAAGGGGAAGGGTGGAGAGGAGAGGATTTTTAATCTTTCATGATGATACTATCAATGGCGAGGCGTGCGATTTGGCAACGTTCATTTTTCCCATTTAAACACATTATAAAGGTCGAAATGGCTGGTCATCGCCGATGACTAAAGCGTTCAACATTTTTAATGAATTTAAACGGAGAAAATACATAGTTGCCAAATTTCACGCCTCACCACTGAATACTATTCAAGGTCTTGTATTATTTCCGTTGGAGTTGGGGGAAGGATCTGAGAGCCGAACATTCCTTTTTGCGTTAAAACGCCTTCAACTGATAGTGTAGGCAACATTGGCCCTAGACATAAAAGCAGAGCTTCACTATTGACTCGATTATTTTTCATTGAATCAAATGTTCTAAATACATTATTGCCAAATTGTACAAGCCGCCACAGTGGTTAGGAAATAGGACGAGGATTTTTCAGTTAGTCCCAGTATAAGTGAAAAGGATTTGTCAGAGGCAAAGCGTGTAATTTGGCAACGTTAAATTTGTTCCATCCAAACTCGAGAACAATATCGAACTATCTAGGAATCGGAGATGACTACCGAATTTGACCTCATATACGGGTTTTAATAGACAAAATGCTATGTTGCTAGATAGCACGCTTTGCCACCGCGAAGTGTGTTGCAGTTAGATAATAAATTGGGACATCGCTTACAGAAGTCGTAAATATGTATAAATACACATAAGTAAATATTAACACATACATATTTAGAAAGTTATGTGACCAATTTTTATTAGGAAATAAATGCCTGTGAACGAGGTAGTAACTTTTCCGTGACTTTTTACGATCCAGTGCAGAAACAGTGAAGCTTGCTTAACGTTAGTACTTCTCAAAGCGGATTTTATTATCTTCATTCGCTTCCTTATTTCATTTTCCCTTTATTTTCCCGTGTCATTCTATTTTAACTGGGTTCATTTTTATTTTCACTTTCATTCCTTCCTACTCCTTTCAGTTTTATTGAATTGTCCTTTCTTTCCATGAATATTTTCCCTCATAACGGGTTAAATGTCGTGAGAGCTTTTTCATTGCCCGCAATGGTGGAGGATCATGAAAAATATCTCTCTAATAAAAAGTCGCGGATACGCTTTTTAGAATATTCGTCGACTTCTGTTGCCTCGAGTTTTATTTCGACTCCCCCCTTCACGCACTAAATTAAATTTCTTCTGGAAACTAAAAATAAAGAAGAACAAAATCCGATCAGCAGATCATACCGGCGCAAAATTCAAGCAATTTTGGTATACGATTCGTGCTAACCTAATTGATGAATCAGGCCTGTACTTTGGTTTATGAGTGGATATATTGAGACTATTTGATTCTCTCAATGCAATTTTACACCATAATTGCAATCCTCCATATTGCTGTCTGTAGCAGACAGTGGCGGCTCGTGCAATTTGGCAACCATGATTTTTTGCCATTTAAACCTATGAAAAAGTATCGATATCTTGGGGGTGCAATGCATTTCCTGAAGATCGATTGTTTTCTATAGGTTTAAATGAAGAGATTACGTTGTTGCTCATCGCACGAGCCGCCCCTGATAGCAAAAGTATGCAACAGACCCGGCCATTGTCTCAGTTTTAACAACTCCCCAGTCCGAAAAATTCTATAACGTTCTTTTTGTTGGTTATTCGACCTCAGAAAGTGATAGTGCTGCCGTTTTGCGTGTAATTAATTACATTTTTTAATGCACCCGATGATTCCACAGATCGAGAAAAGATTACACATTTTCAGTTCAATGTATGACTGCACTGCACGAAAATTCACTAGTCTGCAATCTTTTCTCAACACGGTGGCAAGTTATCGTTGACTTAAAAAAACTTGCGGATATTTTTATAATTAAACGGCGATTTCACCGGTTGAGAAAATAATACAGATCAGAATATTTTTGTGCAAAACTGTCCCACACTGAACTGAACTGTGTATTGAAAAATACCATTGATTATACACAAAACGGCAGCTCTGGAAAGTGGTGTCACAATTCCACCCGACTCATATTATAAAAACTATAAGGTTATGACCTACGTGACTGCGGTAAACCAGGAGACTCAATCATTTAATTCTAGAATGTAATCTATTAAAACACAGAGACCATTTTTTCCAAAAACTTTTAGAATTCAAATATTTTCCTCCCTTTAATATGTCTTTTTTACTTCACAATCCAAACCCTAAAATTCATAAATTAATTGCAAATTTTTTGAAAATTAATAATGTAAGTTTATGATTTCCACCAAACTCCAGTTTATACCATTTCGAACATCTTTCGTTAAATACTATACCCTTTCCTTCAAAGTCCCTTGGTCTGTTTTTCATGACCCAGTTATTGGCTTTCAAGTCGTCTTGAAGGGTCTCAAGACGTGAAACGGTGTTAGATTCTTTCTTCCTTCTATTTCTTTTCCAATTATTTGTCATCTATTCTACGCACTAAACCGCCCTTTAACATACCTTCTCTATATTTCTTCTAGATTTACTACATTATTTATTTCTATAGTTGGCGGCTCCTAGACTGGAGTATATGCCATAAAACAAAACAAAAAAAATTAAGGTTAGTGGTCAGCGCAACTGGTCACTAACCAAGAGGTCCCGGGTTCGAATTCCGGCCGAGGCGACGAGATTTGATGGACTCGAATCGTGTAGCTTCGGAAGGACATGGATGTAACTCAGTCCCCTTGATTCACGATATATCTGTCTATAGTTGGCTGTAGGCTCTTTAATTGGAGTATAAGCCATTAAACATATGCAAAAAAAAAAAAAAAAAAAAAAAAAAACTTCAAGGTTATTCTTGTTGATTATCGTAGATAAATTCGGCGATAAGTTAACGAATTAAGCTTTGAAATAAAATGAATGGTTGGAGATAGAACTTGAGATCACCAATCAATTCTATACGTAAGGAAATTAAATTGCAACGTCAGCCGCACGCCCAAAATTCCTGTCCGAGATGAAAACGCTCTCTAACTTTACATCCACGATAGAGCTGCTCGTGCCGTCAAAATTACTGATTGTGAGAGTGAAAGAGTGATATTTATCTAAACGTCACAAAAAGTGGTCGAGGCACGTTCACGTTTTGCTACCTCCCTCCTCCCCCCCTCCACTCCATCATCACGAACTAAAGCACCCAGAACTAAAAGTTGGAGGTTCAGTATTCATGTCAGTATATGCATTTCACTAATTACAGCCCTTTGCTCTAAATGCAAAGTTGAACAGCGGCTCCGATCGAGAGTGAAGCTTTTAAAAAGTTCACTGCACACAAAAGCAATGTTCAATCACATTCAGTATAGATGAGAACTTTTACGGGCTGTATGGAGCTGTATGCGCCAGAGTTGCCAACTTCCGTTGTCCCTCCATTTTTCATTTATTTCGCGAAATTTTGATGCATTTTTGGAAAAGAGTTTTTCTCCTCAATGGGTCTGTTGCAAACTTTTGTTACAACGATTAAGAGTGTATAATCTAAGTAAAATCACCTGAAAAGCCCATTGGTGGCATCAGAAAGTCATAAAATGCAATAATAAACTCACAAGAGGCGTTTAATGAAATCCAAGATGGCGGAGAAATATCGAGCAATTTGTATGCATGCATCACAAACATCCAAGGATAGCCAACTTTGACAACCTCATTGGAGGTAGAGGTTATGCATTTGTTTACTTTGTAATTGGTTGTAATCGATATAGTGAGATTGGCTATCCTTGGATATTTGTGGTGCATGCATACAAATTGCTCGATATGTGTCCGCCATCTTGGATTTCATTAAACACCTCTTGCAAGTTTATTATTGCATTTTATGACTTTCTGATGCCATCAATGGACTTTTCAGGCGATTTCACATTGGTTTAAAATCTCTTAATCGGTGTAGCAAAAGTTTACAACATACCCATTGGAGGCTTCCATGCGACGAGCTATAATTATTACAGAGGGGCTAGTGTTAAAAGTTCTATCTAGGTATGTATTTTTGTATTTTTGCCTATGTATTTTACCTATATTTTGGCCCAAAATTGTCCTGTATTGTAAGTGAAAAAGGACATTAGGGCCATGAAAAACCTCGATGGTCAGAGTTTTCAGGGGTCAAACCCTTGAGAAGAAAAGGAAAAAAAGGTCATCGTTATTTTGCCCCCCCTCCCCCCAGAAAATGTTGAAATGAAGCCCCTGACCAGAGTCGATAATTTCTCGCAATCTGTACCTGCGTTTTTGAGGCAGAGGCTGGTTGCCTACTTTATACATGGTAGAAGAAAATAAATGAGTAGTAACGAGAGGGATAAGAGAGAAAGGAAAGACTGGAACAATAAGAAACAATTGAGGAAAAAACCAAAAACACTTTATAGCCCGAGGGAATTTTCGAATCATCAAAGAGCGCATTTATTTTCTTGACATCAATACCGTCTCCTGATACAGAAAATATCGTTAGTGCAACTTTCCTAACTTCACGGGTTATACTGAAAGCCGTTAATTTTCTGTATCTTTTGTTGCTGTTATTTTTTCTCAATTTCGCCGAGAAAGGTCATCTAGTATGACGTATACATCAACAGTTTATAGGGAAAAGGAAATATTGAATTGAACTTTAAAAAAAGAAAGAAAGAAAGAAAAAAAAATCAAGCAGGGGAACTCCAATACAATTTATGAATTGGTAAAGCGTGTCGCGATAGGTCTTTATGCATTATGCAACCACGTCAAGGGCCACCTGGAAGTAGCAGGAGCACGTATAATCGGATGGGTGCTCACCAAACAATCAAGAATATTCTAAAAATTTCCCAAAAAAGGGAGCTTGGCTCAATTCACCTATCAGTTTAACGACACTATTGTAATTTAATCTCCATGAAGTACGAGCAGTGAGCAGTGGCCAGACAATAAATTCGGTCAATACATGAATGAACTAACCGGTTCGGAGTTTGGGTTATGTATGTAACTATTCGTACGTGTTGGAGATGGAATTGCATATACGCCTAATTGAAGGCGCTTTAACGCTATTGACAGCTCGCTCATTAACAACAGCATTCTTTGTAGCTCCATCCTCCATGGCAATGAATTCGAAGGGTGAGCTCGACTGCTGATCAGTGGCGCTCTGTCGGCTTCGCCAGCACTTCATGCCCTTAATTCCTCCAATCTACTCCCCCCCCCCCCCCCCAATCACACACCGATTGCTATTTGTTAATGCCCTCGATGACGGTTCGTAAAATGCGAAATATCGATGTCCACTCCATTTAAAACCATGGAAAAGTATCGATTTATCGGGGATTCAATTATACGTACCCCCTGACGATCGATACTTTTCTATATTTTTAAATGGAGTAGACATCGATAAATCGCATTTCACGAGTCGCCACTGTATTGCTTCGATGTCTTCGACGCCTCTTGCCGTACAACCACGTGAACTAGCCTACATGGCCGTGGCCAGTAATTTGTATTCTTCTCTCTTTACCCATTTAAACGCACGAGTTAGATAAGGATGGCGACAGATTCTGTCACGTGCTTGGAGACACATTCTGTCACGTGCTTGGAGACAGATTCTGTCACGTGCTTTAGCTCATGTTTCTATCCTTTCCTAACACACGCGCTCAAGTGGGTAAAGAGAGAGAAAGGCTAATGGAGCTCCTGCAAAATTTTGTTATAGGGGATTGAAAAGTTGATTCTTGCATAAAAACCTGTAAAAATGACGATGAGTACACTAAAATACCACGAAATTCACTCTCAGAATCGGGCTTAATGGCGAAGGGACGCAGGTATTATGGAGGATTCCTATCTATAAATTGAGACGTATCTTTGTGTTCCCGCAGAGAAAGCTACATAATAGACAGGAATCTCCCACGATACCTGCTTAAAGCCACCATTACAAACTTACCGTTATATCAGTTATGTAAGTTAATTACTGAATTTTAGACTTTCTCAGCGTGATTTTCGAGATTCTCGCTGGTTTTTACATCCCATTGGACTATTCATTTGCTCACAGCAAAAGTTTGCTAGAGCCCCATTCTTGGCTACCGCTCTGAAAGTCTATAAACAAAAACTAATCAGAACTCATTGAGCTCATGGTAAGAATCCCTATACAGTTATTCTTCAAGGGACTCTAGAATATAATCTCGATGGGTTCTGAAGAGATTCTTTGGGGAAAATTCCGCCACCAAAGCACTTTCGAGAATGTATTTAATATTTAATAAGAGATGCTTTTTAAAATTATCATTTATTTTCTTTTTTATTATTCATTGAAGAAGTAAAGCAGCTGTAAAAGCCTGAAAGTCGTACGAAACTGTTTCAAGGGGGGTTTTTAAACTCGTGTCACAAAGGCTCGATTTTTTGACAATTCTCATCCGCTTCCTTAATTTTAATCATACATAGTTCCGGTGCTACGGCGAGATTTGGAACTACACGACTGAAAAAATGCATTGGTCATCTAGAGTACATAAATATGGAACTCTTTGCTTCCTACCCACTCCTGCGGGCTGATTTTTGAAATTTTGGATAGTATTGGCTGAATCGCTTATAGCAAAAGTGTGCAACAGCCCCATTGTCAGTTTTTCTCGATTATATAGAGGACATTTTATGAGAATTCGTTGTTCCCATTAGTTTTCTCCTAACATTTTATTTTAGAATCAAAGTGGCTTTATATAGCAAAAGTGCGCAACGGACCCATCGGATTATTTAGTTGATTTAATTGAGTGAAAATATAAACAAAAGTTAGGTGCAACGGGGGACGGGGACGCCTCTCAAAACTTTCAAAAAGCTCAATCTGGCGGCACCGGAAACCAGAGTAAACTAATGGCGAACTCTTCTGTATTAGGAACCCGATTATGCGCACGTTAATGTGTTTGTAACACAATCTGGCGCGGTTTTTATGAAACTTTTTTTTTATCCTGCTCAGGCGATGTAAAAGGGACAAGAGAGGGCGCAACGTCTAAATTATTAAGTAAAACATTACTACGGAATTTAACCTTATTACAAGTGAGTAAGCAGCGAGGGAGGGAAGGAAAAATAGTAGCAGCCGTAAGAGAAGAAGAAGCGAAATAAAAATAAAACTGAACAGAAAGAGAGAGGGAGAGAGAGAGAGAGAGAGAGAGAGAGAGAGAGAGAGAGAGAGAGAGGCAGAGAGAGGCAGAGATAGGCAGAGAGAGGCAGAGAGAGGCAGAGATAGGCAGAGAGAGGCAGAGAGAGAGAGAGAGAGAGAGAGGGAGAGGGAGAGAGGGAGAGAAAAAATAAGGAAACAAAACTTATGGAAAATAATGGAGAAAAGTTGGCGGTTTGACGGTTGATGGTAATTACAAGAACTGAGACGTCAGCACTTGTGACGTGTGTTAAAGTCTCACGGGTTACTTTGCACAACGTTTTATCAGATATTTCTTCGCTTTCTTCCCCCCGTCACTCCCCTCTCTTTCGCGTGCACGCCTGATATTATACACAACTCGCCACTATCTCGTTTGCCCACCCTCGAGCCTGGCTTCGGCCGGCCCGGCCTGCCGAGGTATAAGCTGCATGCCGGCCACTGCCTCCGCCGCTACCGCTACCGCCGCGCCGCGGCCGCCGTTTCAGACTAATTATGATTAGCCCCCGCTCAGTTTCATAACCAAACACGGTTTTTAGGCATGCACAGTTGCAAAACCATCGATTCTTCTACTAATTAAAAAATTTACTTTTCGTCTATTTCATTCACTTGGTTAGGGCGCAATTCAGAACAGAGACAAATAGAGACGGAGCACTAACTGGCTGCAGCAGAGGCATTCTGAATTCTCGCAGATTCAACAAAACAACAGTCAACGTCGCATGGTGTTGAATGGTGAGCACCCTCCTCTTCACTTCCCGCCCATCCCCCTGTGTTTTACGAAGGTCACCGTTCAACACCATGCGACATCAAAAGGTGTTGACTATTGTTTTACATGTTATTTTCTTGAACCCCCGAAAATTCATTGTGCCTTAAATCTTTCCTATGTATTTTAGCGTAGTGCTCCGTCTCTATTTGTCTCTGTAATAGAAGCTATACACTTCCATGAGGCTCTGTGTAAATTCCTATCGTTATGACCTTGAAATAAGCCAGCCACCACGCGATTCAAAATAAGCCAATCACAGCGCAATGGGGCTGTTGCAGATTTCTGGTACAAGCGATTTCACTGTCAATTCTGGTGTAAAAACCTCCAAAAATAACGATGGTAGCACTAATATTTTCCGAAAACCACTCCTAAACTCAATAAACGCTTTTATTTGCGTGAGTGTAATGGTGGAACAGGGCAGTAATAATGGGGGATTCCTATCTCAATTTCGCCACTCTCTCTGTACTGACAAGGATGACTCACAGAGTGATTAGTCATCAGAGTAGTGATCCACATCTGATGGATGGTACCGTGACATCTGGTGACACCGATTTCAAATAAAAGTAGTCTCTTATTGGTCACTCCTTGATGGAGTCGCGCAAATAAAAACGTTTATTGAGTGTAGGAGTGGATTTCGAAAGTTTTTAGCGCTGTCATCGTCATTATTGGAGGTTTTCATACCAGAATCGACTATTAAATCGCTTATAGCAAAAGTGTGCAACAGCCCCATTCAGAGATGACCTGCGAACCATCGAATAAAGATTACTTCGTAGGAGTAGCGACACTTCCATAAGGCTCTGTCTGTGTTAAGCCACCCAAAGACCGTTTTAAAATAAGCCAGCCACCGCGAAATTCAAAATAAGCCAATCACAGCGCTGATGGACGGTGGATGATGTTATTGTTGAATGAAAAAGTTACAGAATTTGAAACATCCTTCCAAACATAAATCGATTCGAAACCATTTAAGGTCAACGAGTGCCGATAGAAGAATCGGTGACAGTGTCGCTTCTATCACAAAGTAATCTCTACTCTATGCTGCGGAATATAATATTAAGGCGTGAAAATTTAAAATGTTGTAACTGCCATCAGACGTTGTAAAGATTGTGCAGCTTCTTAACCTTTTTAGAGTAACCTCTGAGAAAACTCGGCTGGAATTTTTCCCCCAGAAAATTCGTCAAATTCAAGAAAATTATTTGCCAACATTTCCGTTCTTTTCGGAGCCTTCAATTATTTTTTACAGAGGGAAGAAGTTGCACAATCTTTGCAACGTCGGATGGCACAACATTTTGAATTTTCACACCTCCTACAGTGACTGATCGTTTACTTTTTCGTTAAATCGATAATTAAGACTATAGAGACCTGGGCCCAAAAATGTTCGGTACAGACGGTTCTCCACTCGAATTCCGCCCCAAGTACCTTAAGAAGCATCGGCCACTACTCAACGGACAGCATCGGACCGTTTAGAAATGGCAACACCATAAACTAACCTTAAAATATGTACCAGGAGACGTGAACCAACGAATCGCAGCACTTAAACAGAGCCGCGTAGACTCTAGACGAGCCCTAAGGTTTAGATTAACCAGGTATGCTCATCTGACTTCGCGTCGCAAATTCAGCGATGCGAAGTTCAAAATCACTGCAGCCATAAGGTGGCCGACAAAAGCAGAAAACACGCCGCGCCGACTCGCTCGAGCGACTCCGAGTATATCGCCGACTCACTCGAGCGATACTTTCAGAGTCGCCCGAGCGAGTCGACGTGTTTTCTGCTTTTATGAGCCACCTTATGGCTGTAGTGATTTTGAACTTCGCAACAATGAATTTGCGGTCCGAAGTCAGATGAGCATACCTCGTTAATCTATAACCTTGTCCCCCCTCTAATTGCTGCGATTGTTCATTTACCTTATACTTATATTTTGAGGTTAATTTGTGGTGCCGGTGCCGTCGTATTTTGAAGTTCCGATGTGGTCCGTTGCGAGCGGTGACTGGTTGATGAATGCTTGCTATGGTTCTCGGGGCAAACTTTGGGCCGAGGACCGTCAGTATCGAACATTTTTGGGGCCCCTATCCACAATGAGAGTTGTGCCATATCGGAATCTATTTCTAATTGTTTCTCAGATTTAAGCTCCCACGAACGTTCCAAAAGAGGCTAAATGAAAAGGTGGAAAGTAGACCGATTGGCTGTCCTAACTATCGGTTTAACTTAAGTCAGCATGCAGAACTACAAACCTCCTAGATAATGTCGGGTTGCAGGTCATCGTCTTAAGAATGTCTCTGCAAAATATATCGTCGATACTTTCAAAAGTAAGGCTGAATGAACCAAACAGCTGAATATCGCTAATAGATTTGAATATTGGAATGCGATATTCAATTTTTCGTCATTTTTAGACTTGCGTTTAAAGTTACTGACGCGATATTTTGTAGAGACAATGTTCATACGATTACCCAAGTCTTGACATTCCGTTTTCTTAAATACAAATTACTTTTGGACTGTAAATTGACATTAATTGTTTGTTAGCGCTCTGGTGGCAGAAATCGGCACTAAACAATGAAGATTCACCTTAACGGAATTTTGTCGCTGCTATTAACGCCTTCACAGCCAAATTCTCCGATTTTCTCGTATTTAATGATAAACAATATTTTTTATGATGGCTATCACCGCAATAGCCGTATACTTGAATACTACTAAAACTCCATCGATACTACACATTATTATTTCAAGTTTCACGAAAATTCAATTTTTTCTCCATTTAAGAGTTGAACAACTTTAAAGAAGTGGTGCTTTCCAAAGTTTTTATAGCGTTCGAAATTAGAAGCGAGAGTAGGTAATAAATGTGCGAGGTTTTATCAATTTATGCAGTGCTCAAAGTAAAGCGTGCAGGCCGCTGGCATGGCGCGCTCCTTAAAATATAAAAAAGTACTTCACAATTCAAGAGTTATGTACGCATCTCTTGATTCCGGTATTGGATAAAATATTAAAATTTTGTTTAAGATTATATGATGGGGGAGGGGGGGGGGAGAATGCTTTTCGAAACTGTTTCGCTCTTCTTTAAAAACCCGTACTTTGGATGTGGAACCGAATATTTTCTTCTTTTTAAAATTTTTATTTTTGGTTTTCTCCTCCATTTTTTTTTCTTTTTTAAAGAGGGCGTATGATGTGATGGGGGAGAGGGGCTAGCGGGAAACCGCCATATTCAATTATAAAAATTGCCCAGCAGTTTAAACTCCAATCCCATATTTTATCACGCGAAAAAAAAAAAGCTTGTTCTTCGCCTCATGGCTCCTTGGCAAAGATAAATTATTATCATACGTTCCAAAGCAACGCAACGTAAGGTTAGGTGACATGCAGAATAAATTATTTTCGGGGAGAGTGAAATTAGTCGCATGGCCGCATCGTGCGAAAGTCACTGTCGCCGCGCCAGAGCAGTCTCAATACTCTCTCTCTCTCTCCTCGCTCTCTCCTCTCTCTCTCTCTCCTCTCTCTCTCTCTCCCCTCTCTCTCTCTCTCTCTCTCTCTCTCTCTCTCTCTCTCTCTCTCTCTCTCTGCTCCGTTCTCTTGAATATCAAAGAGACCGGGAGAGGAATGCGTTCTTTTCTCTTACTTTTTCTTGTTCGGCTTACGTTTTTTCTTCTCCCCCTCCCCCTCTTCCTCTTTCTCGGTCTTCTTCTTCTTTTCTGCTTCTTCTTCTGTTTTCTTCTTATCAGAAAAAGGTCCTTGTCAAGTCTTACACGGAGGGGGTCTTGCCCGAAAGAAGAGTGTGTCTCGGGTGTAAGTGAATAAATGGGGATTTGTAAGAGCATAAACTCCGGGAGCCTTTTTCTTTTAACCGGGAGTAATTGAGTCATTTATCACTATAAAGGAGTCTCAAAGTCCAGTGCGTTATTACACCCAAAGGATCCTCCGTTATGTCCTCGCAAAACGGTTTTTAAAGTTTTACGAGTTGCTGGTTCACCGTTAAAAGGATTTAACCATCCTCCGCAGAATATTTTCTTAGTTTCTCAGAGCTCTCCCCCAACTTCGCAGCCAACGAACAAAGCATTATGAGGGAAATGGTGCGTAAAGTTAAAGGGGTTATGGCCTGCATTCCTAATGGCACCTTCAGTCCTTCAGGACGCGAGCAGCGGTGAGCTGCTGGCGGAAGTAAAATTTTACAATGCGTCTTGGGGTTTTTACAATGACTTCATGTTTATTAGGGCAGGGTGTCCGGTGTCGTCACAGTCATCCGTCCGTCACACTATGGTGTGAGATTGTCAAAGAGTGGACAAAAATCAGAAAGTAAATTTCTCATCAATTCAGTGGCGTCGCGTGCCATCTGGCAACAATGCAACTACTCCATTTAAACTCATTAAATATATCGAATTTTCCTTGTGCACTGTGCACCCCCTGAATTCGATCTTTTATACGAGTTTAAATGGATATAATACATTGTTGCCAAATTCGCACGCGACGCCATTTGCATTAATTTATCACTTATAAACTTTCAAGACCAATTTTAATCCAGAGACAATAAACATATGATAGAGACCACGCACTATCTATCATGTCCATATTTGCGCGCGTTGTGGCATTTTTTTCCGGGATCTTAACAGAACAACGCAAACATGGATCATACGTTGACTGATGAGAAACGTCGTTGAGATTTTTGCCTATAGTGAAACCAAAGCACCAAAATTGCATCAGTCAAGCAGTAGTCTTACAAACAGTAGCGTAGCAAGAAATTCTCTATCTCTTTCTGTTCTCCCTTGAATTACATCTGATCAAAAGGGAATGGACAAGGAGATAAAACCTTCTCTTTCTATTCTTTTTCTACTCTGATACATTCAATGGGAAAATAGAAGCAGACTCCAGTGGCGTTGCGTGCAATTTGGCAATGTTGCATT
Source organism: Trialeurodes vaporariorum (assembly GCA_011764245.1). NCBI lineage: Eukaryota > Metazoa > Arthropoda > Insecta > Hemiptera > Aleyrodidae > Trialeurodes > Trialeurodes vaporariorum. Next base: position 71,606,023 of record VMOF01000111.1, read on the forward strand.
GCGCCCATTTAAACCCGTGTAAAAGGTCGAATGCGAAGGTGTTCACCGAACACCTGATAGTTCGATCTTTTTAATGGTTTTAAATGGACGAACTGCAAGGTTGCCAGATTGCACGCTTCGCCACTGGAAGACTCTGGTTCCGCTACTGCTACAAACTTACCTTGCTGTCAAAATATTTACATTCTTTTAAAATCATGTACACATATAATCCTCAAGGGCCTCTGAAAATTTCAAGGAAATCGCAAGGACCTTAGCATTTAGGGGCATCCCTCCTTTCTATATTTAGTTTACCTCTTGAAAATCAGGTGCCCTAAGGAACACATCAAGCATTATGAAGGCTCCCAGCAGCATTTTTCTATTCTTTTTCTCAAGGTTCTTGATGAACTAGAAAATGCTGCCTCGGTCAGTTGTCAAAGAAAATACTTCCGCTCGATAGTATTATCTATAATACAATTACAGTGATTAGACCATTTATTGAGAGCAGAAACGGAAAGACAAGCTAATTTTAAATCGATTTGCCACAAGAATGTTCAATGTTTCGAGAGAAAAGAAAATCTCGAAGAATACTTCATTCATTTCAAAGTCAAATCTCACAACTTTCCATTTTTAATACCTTTCGCCCTCATTATGAAAGCGGCGAATCAAGATTTATGATAAAAGAAAATACATTTTAATAAAGAAACGTCCTCTTTTTTTATCTCAATGGAAAGAAAATGTTTTAAATTATAAAAAGTCGGAACTTAACTTAGAACAAAACTTTCAGGTAAATACCTCTAAATGTATGGAAATTAGTCGGATTTCACAAAAGGTTGACTTGGAAATTAGAGGGGGAGAAAAAATTCATTTTGCTGAATACGTACAGCAGTTGTTAATGGATTCAACTAAGTCGAAGACAACTTTTTTTTCCCTTCACTTTTGAAACACAGGGCGAGTGAGCAGTTGAGCACCAAGGCGGGAAAGGAGAGATTGTTAAGAGGGGATTAGAGATTCAATTGAGGATCAGGATTAACGCCATTTCCAACAGAGAGAATTCTTCAATTTTTCCGCTTTTTTTTTTAAAAAAATTTAAATTTGTTTAAACTACCAGCTTTTTAGAAATATTTGGAGGAAGGATTTGGAACCTGAAAAACAAATTTTATAGTGAAGGTATAAAATATGAGCAAACAAGATAAGGAAACTTGCGGTAACGGCTGGGTTTTGAAATATATTTACTAAGTGGTTTTGTGTTTCTGTAAAGTTCAGTGGTGGCTCGTGCAATTTGGCAACCATGCTTTTTTGCCATTTAAACCTATGAAAAAGTATCGATATCTTGGGGGTGCAATGCACCTCCTGAAGATCGATTGTTTAATATAGGTTTAAATTAAGAGATTACGTTGTTGCCACATTGCACGAGCCGCCCCTGGTAAATTTGCTTATTTTTTCTATAAAAAGATACGGGCACAAATTTCTTTGTTCCATCATCTATAGCAAAATTCTGCAAATGAGAGATACGGCATTAGCTTTTGGAGAACGTACTCAAGATTACTCAAGTTTAACCCTTTCATGCACGCAATTTTTTGAGATTTGACTTTCTTTGCAGATTTTTTTCCAAAGCAGAGGACAATTTTCCAAGAATTTTGAGGGTCACACAATTTTTTGCTACATATGCATTTAAATTCTATTGAATCCCATGTTACATAAAATGGTACACATATGTGTACCACTTCCCGTGAAAGGGTTAACGCGATAAGAAGGAGCCTATCTCAAATTCGATAGATTTAAAAAAAAAAAAAAAAAAAAAAAAAAAAAAAAAAAAAAAAAAAAAAAAAAAAAATTAACTGGAAATTTTTCACAGAAGCAAATTCAATAATCGCACAAACAAAAAATTATTTCTTCAAATCATCCCAATTTGTACACTGAACACATATGTACTCAATATAGTTACGAGTTTTGACGCTACATATTAGAAGCGAGGAGAATATGATTCAGTTGCCAATTTTCCTGCTTTTTTGCGGGGCGTAACGTTATACCATACTTATATTCCTCTCTCTCTCTCTCTCTCTCTCTCTCTCTCTCTCTCTCTCTCTCTCCCTCTCCCTCTCCCTCTCTCAATCTCACTCCCTCCCTCCCTCCCTCCCTCCCTCCCTCCCTCCCTCCCTCCCTCCCACCCACCCTCCCTCCCTCCCTCCCTCCCTCCCTCCCTCCCTCCCTCCCTCCCTCCCTCCCTCCCTCCCTCCCTCCCTCTCTCGCACTCACTACTTTCTCTCTCTCTCTCTCTCTCTCTCTCTCCAACCAGAGAAGGAGCACGAACCCTGAACACCTTCACGAGAGTTAGTGGATGGAATGAAAGCTCAACACGTCACTCTGGGCCGGGGACCAGGCGCCCGACAAAAAATCACAAACGAACTCTTGACTTCTCAAGAGGAATTCCTCGAAAACGTGAGTTTTACTAAAAACGTGAAATCGTTAAAAACGCGAGAACACTTGTGGATAAAAACGGCGTACACTGGATTGAAACATGACTTTTTTCCGGACAAGGAAAGTTTTGGTTTTTTGAAGCAGAAACGATTCTAAGTCGATATTTCTTTTCTATAAAAATTACGCATTATAACTCAGTTCAAACCGTAAACTCATTAATTGAAATCATTTGTTATCTTTCCGTTCACTGATAATCTGTATTTTTTTTTTTCGCCATGAAATGATGCGTCCGAGTTATTCCATATTTCGACCCATTGAGCGCTGCGCTGGACTCTGGAGGGGACGACTGAGAGATGTAACGAAGAGGAGAGACGAGTAAATATTAAAAACCCTGTTGAAAATTTCGTTCCAGCAGATTTCCTGCATATTTATTAACGAATTTCACAAATCGCACAATGCAGGGTGTAAGTTATATGGTTTCCTTTCTTCTTTCTTCTTTTTTGTATTGTTATATTGAACTATATTTACGAGCATATGTTTGCGCAATAGGGCTCTTGCAAATTTTTGCTACAGGGGATTAAAGAGTTGATTCTTCCATAAAAACTTGTAAAAATGATGATGAGTACACTAATAAATCACGAAATTCACTCTCACAATCAGAATCGGACTTGATAGCGGAAAGACGCAGTTATCATGGAAGATTTCTATCTAATGTGAGACATATCTTTGTGTTTGTTTCCGTTGAGAAAGTGACAAAGAATATATAAAAATCTCCTATGGTCAGGTTCAGTGTTGCCAATAGTGGACAGATTCGTCCACACGTGGACTATTTAGATGAGAATAGATCCACAAGGGAACGTGGACAGTCCACCAATCCTTTATCCCGATCCACAGTGTGGAATTTTTTCAACTCGAAAACAGTCCACGCGTGGACTATTCTAGAGTCTCTATATACTTTGAGAGTTGGGCCATTGCTGAATCTATTTCTGATTCGCTCTCAGATTTAGGCTGTCAAGAAAGCTCCGGCGGAGGGTTTGTTTATACTTTTCACGCACTCGCTTTTATCACACATTTACTGTACCAGTGACCGCGGTAATGATTGTTGATTTTTCCAATGCTTAAATATTATTGAGGAGAACACGATCTCTTTCAATAACGACCGTTATTCGCAATAATCAGAACCTAACCTCTATTAGAAGTAGCGAAATCGCAGCAACAGAGCAGAGGCAAACGGCCAACCGCCATTTGTATTTTGCCTCTTGGGGGATCCATTGGTCCGCTTCTTCTTCTTCTTCTTTTTGAGAGTCTTGGCGCATTTCTCCTAGTATTTGTATATAGGGGCTCGCTAGACTATTCTACCCCGTCCAAACCTGGCAACACTGCCCATATGGTACCTGCGTTGACCGCCATTACGATCTCTCCTTTATAGCAAATATGTGAGTCTAATACTAAATTGTAGACTTTTCTAAATTTCTGTGATTTTCACTGGTTTTTACGTCAGATTGGACTATTAATTTGCTTATATCAAAAATGTGCAACAGCCCCCCATTCGGAGGTCGATATAGTTTTTCGCAACCTAGAAAATCAAACATTGAAAACGGGTGTGCATGGATCGAACTTTCACATTCGATACCTCGAATGCAAAATAGGATATCGACCTTCGGACCGTATTATAATCGAATCATAGAACCATCAACCGCGATGTAACGCGGACGTTACAAAGTGATACCGCGGCGCGGTGCGAGGGCGAAAGAGAAACTCTGGGTTAAGGTTACTGCGCAGAAAGCCCTTAAATGGCAAAACAGGCGACACCCACCTTTATTATGTGATTTAATTAAACTTCATTCATTAACATCATTTATTATCTAGGGTGGCGGTAATTTGAAATACCTCCAAGCTCACCGCTCACCGCTTGCCCCTATCATAATAAAGTAACATGGTGATGAAAGTGGAAAGTGGGAGAGGGCGTCAAAGTGATGGTGTATATATGTATTGTATGAATGAAAAGGATGTTCATTCACGCAGGCTCAATGATTTTCTATTGAGTGTTGTCTATGTTGTTCATGCGTTTCCTTCTCCCTCCTTCATTTTTCAGTCAAGCAAAACGCTGATTGCAGACCAACCGGACGACCCGGGTGCGCGGTGGAGTCACTATAGTCGCTGTTCAATTAAAGCTTGCGGTTCTGTCACCGTCGCACCAAGGTCTAGGATTTAACGAAAGTGGCCAAAAATCAGTTCAAACAAGTCATCAAAAATCATCGTTTTCAACCTGTTTTTGTGCTTACGTAAGGTGATTCTTCAGCGTTTAGTGCCGATTTCTGCCACCAGAGCGCTACCGTTCGATTAAAGTCAAATTACAGGCCGAAAGTGTTTTATTTTTAGGAAAACGGAAGGTCAGTTACTAGATAATCATCTGAAGAGTGCCTCTGGAAAAAATCTCGTCAATAACTTCAAAAATAAGGCTGAAAGTACCAAAAAATGAAATATCGCAAATCGATTCTTGTATCGAAATGCGGTTTTTCATATTTTGGTACTTTCAGTCTTATTTTTGATGTTATTGACGAGATTTTTTCCAGAGACTCTCTTCAGATGATTGTCTAGTAACTGACATTCCGTTTTCCTAAAAATAAAACACTTTCGGCCTGTAATTTGACATTAATCGAACGGTAGCGCTCTGGTGGCAGAAATCGGCTCTAAACACTGAAGAATTACCTTAATGATTAAAATTGATCTTGGAAATTCATAAATAATAGATTGATGAGATACTTTATTTTTGGTTTTTGGCCACTTTTTGACAATATCAGACCATAGTGCGTCGCACCAAAGCGTGACCGCTATTTTTTGAAATCCCTATATTTATTGACACGTGTAGCATTTAACCTCGACGACAAGGCTGTCGTTTTGCGGATCTTCAATGAACTTATTAATTTGCCGATGATTCCGCCAGACGACAAAAAGATTACCCAGTCCATGTCTGCAGTGTGACGAAATCGACGAAAATACTCTGATCTGTAATGTTTTCGTCCACCAAAAGTCATCGTTGACTTTAAATTTTGATGGAATTTTGATACTCACCGATGATTCCATCTCGGTTGAAATAAGATTATGGATCATAGTATTTTCGTGCGTTACGCAGCCATACTGTTAAGCTGGGCTGTGTGGTCTTTTTTTTAACCAATGTCTGTGAATTAAAATACTCTACTTAACCCGCTAAGGACCAGCCGGTTAGTTCAAAAGAACGCCACTCCTCCGTTTATTTATGAAAGGTAGTTAACTGTTCGTCCTCGGCGGTGTTGGAATCGCCTATTCAACGCATCGAAGGCGCGCTACGAAACCTTATCTTCTAATTGTAAGTGTTTTCATCGATTATTTGCGTTTAACCGAAATGAAGACTAAAACAATGTGAAATATGCTATAGGAGAAAAACGAGTGTACTCAAGCTTGGTGGTCCATACGGCGCTAAAATTAGCAAAACGGTGGTCCTGGTATTTAACTTCGAGGAGCATACGCGCACACCAATTAGACTCAAAATGCAGAAAAAATGTTACATTTTTGTAAACAACTTTTCAAATTTGTAAGGTGCCCCGCCGTGGAATTCAATTTGATTTTCAAAAAATGGTTCATGACGCTCTTTTTTCCCATTTAAACGCATTAGAAAGGTCGAAATGCCTGGTCATCGCCGATGACTGAAGCGTTCGACCTTTTTGGTGAATTTAAATGGAGGAAATACATGGTTGCCAATTTTCACGCCTCGACACTGCTCCTTCCACTCATCTTCGATAAATAACGACAGTCTGTTTAACGTTAACAACTGCAAATGGAAAATGGCGCCCAAAGAAGGCTCCAGGGAAAAGTTCGAAGCATTCGATCATCAATGTCTTCTGATTCCTGAAAGTAAAATAATTTTACTATAATTCAGCTACGAAAAAAAAAAAAAAATTAATAAATAAAAATAAAAACAAACACCAGTTGCCGTTTAACTATTTATCCAGTGCCCATATTTTACCGGCTTGATCGACGTTAACTAGAATACCAAATTGTTTGTTGACTCTGACTCTGTATCATAAGCTATAGCTATGAACATTCGAAATTTGACAGTCTAAAAAAATACGCGAATAGCTCACGGGCTTGGTGTGAGGCAAGCATAAAATAAACACAGAGAAAGAACATAAAAATGACAGAACGCCCAGGGCACAGGAGAGAGAGAGAGAGGAAATCAAAACAAACGGAGGTCTTGTATACACGGAAAGAAGCTTGAGATGAGGGGGTTTGGAAAACTTTGAGAGACTCACCCCGTCCATAGGACAAATTCGACGTTATCACCATGCTTCTCCCTCATGGCGTGGACAGCTGACTCGACCAGACTCCGTGAGCTGTCACAGTTGTGATCTCCGTACTTTCCTGAGGGCCTTTGTGAACCTCTCCAACAATCTAAACAAATGCATATCCAACAACTTTCAGTCTATCGTAAAGTGTGACGAGTAACGAGATATTGTCGAATTATTCAATTGAAAAGCAAAAAGGCCGACGAATCCGCTGTTCAAAGATCAACAGGCAAGTGTTTGAGCGGGCACGTCAATTCTTTCTCCTCGGGCTTAGTACAGGGTGACCAAAAACAAACTGCCGTGTGAGGAGAATCGTAGTCTCTATATGTAGAGAGTTTAGATTGAAATTATTGGATCACGGAATAACGCAATCAGAATGAAAACTACCATAAGATCCAATGGAAACAAACGTACGCATTTCCAACACGAATTGACAGCGCCGAGCCTCTGCGTTAATAGATTTTCAAAATGACGGTCGTGTTTTTCGTAGTTATCATGAGTCTTCTTTTATTCTCCGGTGGTTCCACCGCACCGGTTTCTATTATAACCACCGCGCCGGCCCCGGCCGTATGATCGCAGTTTACAGATTTTCAAAATGGCGGTCCGAAGACGCCCGAAGTAAAAAATGTTTCAAAATGAATTTAAGTTTCCATTCTGATTGCGTTATTCTGTGATTGGATAACGATGTTGCACATTTGTTTACATGATGCTGAAGGCCGTTGGGCGTTGGTCCTAGGCAAAGATTACATGCTGAGGGCCATTGGTCTAAGGGAAATATTAACATGCTGAGGGCCGTTGGTTCAAGGCAAAGGTTACAGTGACGTAGAAATTCTAATGCTGTGATATTTCACTGTCTATGCTGATTGGCATCTAATTACGCTTTTAAACATTCTTTTGGGCATCATGAAAACTCTTGAAATGCATCATATTTCTTTTTTTTAATACTACGCCTGAAGTATTCGTTTTCGTATAAGTCGAGGTCTCGTTGATTGTAAAAGATACTCCAAAGTGTTAAAATTTGAATGAAATTCATCGATCGCCTTCAATTACCGGGATAGGCAAAATGAAGACAGCGGAGTACGAATATTTATCTACCCACGGAATTCGAGCGAGTTAGTGCTTTTAATTATTCCGGTAACATGAGCCTTGTAGTAAAAGGGTTACAGTAGCGAGGCGTGAAATTTGACAACGATGTTTTTTCTCCATTTAAACTCACTGAAAGTATCGAATGCTTCGGTCATCGGCGATGACCAGATGTTTCGACCTTTCTAAGTTGTTTAAAGGGAAAAAAAGAAACGTTGCCAAATTGCAAGCCTCGCCACTGAAGGGTTACAATAATTATCAACTTCATCGACGCTTACCCCTCTCTTTTCCAACTAACACTGCGGGACTTATGGTGATCATTTAAACAAATCTGCAAATTGCATCAAATTAATGGTTGCGCCCACAGAGTCCAGTGGCGTAGCGTGCAATTTGGCAATGTTGCAGTTCGTCCATTTAAATCCATGAAAAAGATCGAAATAGCGGGTATTCGGTGAACACCTTCACATTCGATCTTTTACATGGGTTTAAATGGACGAACTATATGACGTTGCCAAATTGCACGCTACGCAACTGCATCTTATGCAGACTTGCTGAAGCAGCTAGAGCTTTACATACTGCGTTTCAGTGCTGGGACATAACGGTCCCAGCATGCAGCGACTGATTGGTTCATTAGAATAATTAACCCGTTCACTTAACCGCAATGTCTGATGGGTCAATTTAATCCCCCCCCCCCGCTCGCACTCATCGAATCTGCATCTGATTAGTTAATTTAAATAACCATCTCCTTACTAACACAGCTTAGAAGTCAATCACAATAATCCAAAAAAGAAACACATTAGGGTACGCTTTTTCAATTTTTAGTCATCTTAAAGGGTTGAGGCCGTAATCTGATTCCTCTATGTTAACATTTTTTATATTAAAAAAAAAAAAAAAAAAAAAAAAAAAAACTTTTATGCAGAATTTTAGTTTCAAAGCGCATAAATTTCACCTCTCCTAAAGAGCTCAAGGACAGCGCCCATAAATTTGAACGAGGAAGAATTTTAATTATTCTCAAAAGAATGTTAAATTTCAATGAATTAAGTTGAGGCGTGGTGTGGTCTATGATGCGGTGGGAGGGGGTTAGAGAAAATTGATGCAGGTAATTATTTTTTTTTCTCTTCTCTGTGGCATCGGTATACAGCTATACTTTGTAGGTAGGCGAGTGTTAGTTGAGGCCCAAAGCTCGAGGCGGGTGGTCGACTTGTTGGTAAATTGTGATGAATCATCCGCGAACATGTTGGTAATGTTTTACGATCGTACTGGAATGCATCTCGGATTACGGAAGCGCGGCAAAGCGGCTGTGATGGTGGTGTGGCGTCCAGAAAATTGGTGGTATAAGCGGATAGCGCACACTGGGACGAACCGCAGCAGTTTCTAGAGACGGCAGAACAATTTGATTTATTTACTTTGGACTAATTTCGGCAGACTTGGTTATAACTAGTGCTACTTTCAGTCATCAAAACACGGAGAGTCTTCGTCCCTATGGAACTAATAATAGAGGAGTTCTTCGGTAAAAGGGCGAATAAAACAGAGGGTATGCTTGTCCTCAAAAATCCTGATTATTTCAAACGGTTATTGTCACTGGCGGCTCGGGGAGGTGAGGCGACGAAAATGAGAGGTGCACAGAATTTTTTTTGAAACGCTTTTCACATAAACTTTTTTGAAAATTTTGTATTCCATTCATACTTTTTGGACTATTGAAACTAAGGATGATAGAATAATATAGGTTGTCCCAAGAATGATTGGACGTGACAACTGTAGCTTTAAATGAAAACATCAGCTTCCATCCTCAGATAGAGCAACCTGATTGGTTAAGAGCCGTAAGAAGCTGATGTTTTCATGAAAACCATAGAAGTGTCAAATCCAATCTTTTCTGGGACAAGCTATAACCATTTCAACCTTTATAGGTTATTTTTTTAATTTTTTTTCTTTCTCCAACTTCAAAAAATGTGAGGCGATGGCTCCCTGTCGCCTCACTTGCCTCACCTGGCGAGCCACCACTGGTTATTGTGTAGATCATGAAGAGTCTGATTGGGTTTTCGTAAACATTGACGATTAGACTTACAGTTACGTTCTGATTGTCACATAAGTAAGAATACCCAGTTTTCCTAATCAATATCTCATTCAATAACATTTTTATGATAGGATTGTTTAGCAGGAGCATTCCCTCTGTATTATCCGCCCTTTTACCGAAGAACTCCTCATTTTCACTTAAAATTAATGATCATACTGATTTTTCGATATTTTGCAACTTGCTGCTCGAGAGAAACTAGCTTCGTTGTAATTTTGAATCCAGTTTTTATTTGTTTGTCCATTGCTGGCTTGTTTGTATGATCGGAATTTCAATCGTTCATCACGAAATTCACTCTTAGAATCGGGCTTAATGGCGGAGAGACGCAGGTATCATGGGAGATTCCTATCTAAATTGAGACATATTTATGTGTTTCCGTAGGGAAAGTGACATAATAGACAGGAATCTCCCATGATACCTGCGTTGAACCACCATTACAATATTGCCTATATAGCAATTATGTGAGTTTATTACTGAATTTTAGACTTTCTTAATGTGATTTTCGTGAATTCCGCTGATCTTTACATGATTTTGGACTATTGATTTGCTTAAAGCAAAAGTTCGTAAGAGCCCCATTGTCAGCGTTTGTTTATTCGGTTATACTTACGGGTCATCGCCACTCTAGGTATATCAGATACGGAGCGCTCGTTGCTTTGTTCCGATGTCCCTATTTCCTTGCGTTACTGTCCACTAAGCGTCGCGTCGCGCCGCTACATGTATCCGGGTTAATTTATGACTTACAATCTGCTAACTTGAGCCGTTTCGCGCATATACCTCGATCTGTACCACCTACGGCTGGGCCGCCCCCACCGCCACACCACCACCGCGCCGTATAGTCCTGTTGATTTCATATCGTTTGTCACCACAAAAATATATTCTCGCGTCCCCCCCCCCCCCCCCCCCCATCTGAACCCTTTGCGTTTACTCCTCAAACCATACTGAGTTATACTTCTCGTGGAGACCATATCTGTACTTTTTTTTTTTTTTTTATTTCTTTGTTGAATGTGTAGGTTTTGGTTTCGTCACTGCGGCTCTATATTTGCAAATTTTAAAAAAAATGAGATCAAACACAGAATGGTTGTAAAATAAATACCAATCATAAAAGAGTAAAAGTAACAAAAATAAAAAAATTAAAAGTAAGGGGAAAAAATAGAATGTAAATGTGAAAAAAAGGAATAAATTAAAAAAAAAGAAAAAATGGAAAAAAAGAAAAATGAAAAGAAAATAACAAAATAATAAGAGAGAGAGAAAGAGAGAGAGAGAGAGAGAGAGAGAGAGAGAGAGAGAGAGAGAGAGAGAGAGAAAGAGACAATTCAAAAAATACATTAAAAACTCAAAGAAATAGAAAAAAAAGGAAATAAATGGAAGGACTAACTAAGAACGTATACAAAGAATGGGAGGGGGACTCATGCCCTCCATGCCTTCTGTGTCTACAAAATTACAAAAGAGAAGGCGGAAATTTACCTTGAAGTGTCAAGAAATGGGCAAATATTGAACTTTTTTAGTTCCACGGTGATAGGAATTTTGGCCGATTAATTTCATAGCATCGAACCATTTAAACCTTTACGAAACGAATGCATATTTCAGTCAATTTCAGTCAAAAGTGTTTCTGTTAGCAAGTCCAACAAAAACAAACCACAAAAACAATAACTTGAAATCACTCTGGCACACTGCTCTCGTGGACTCAAAGGTCATTCTGCTGCATGATGGAAATGACTATATGGCCATTCTGCTGGTTTGACTCTTAAAAATCTTATTGCACGTCTTTGCTGTAAGCGATTTATAGGTCGATTCAGATGCAAAAACCTGAACAAATAACGATGGTAGCAATAAATACGATACTTCGATTCTCATTAAATACAGTTAAATGCGTGAGTGTGATGGGGCTCTATAATAAATGAGAGAATGGGAGATTCCTATCTAATTATACTGTAAATCCATCGTCAAGAAGTAACCAATATAAGAGAGGACTTTTCTTAGACACACATCGGTGTCACCAGGTGCCATGGTACCATTATTTGGATGTGGATGACTACTCTGGTGTCTAATTACTTTGTGAATCTTCCCTGTCAGCATAGAGAAAGTGACGAAATAGAGATAGGAATCTCCCATTGATAGTGTCATACGTCGCCATCACGCTTTAGCATTTAAATGCGCTTTAGCATTTAAATGATTTAATGGAGTGAATTTCGTGAATCAGCTACCATCGTTATTTTTGCTGGTTTTTGCATCTGAATCTACCCTTAAATTGTTTACAGCAAAAGTGTGCAACAGCCCATTTTCAACGATTCATTGAATTTTCGGTCCGTGATTGTAGAATTTCCTGAAAGAAACGCCTTAAACAGAAATATTCATTCATTTATTCGGTAGCTTTAGACGTTTTTTTTTTTTATGCAATTCCTATGCCCTTATTTGGTGCAGCAACACACCCGTTTACCTTTAAACTACCCAGATGGATACAATTTCAGAGTCGAATGAAAAAATAAAAAAAAAAATAAAAAAATTACCGAGAAGGACTCAAAACTTCGAAACGTCCCGGACATTTCATAAACTTCAAAATTCAGTTCCTTAAGGGAGACAGCTAGTAGTGCTTGTTTCCGGCTATCCGGCGCGAGGTAATCTTCTTGTTTTTATGAAGGGGAAAGTTGCAAATATCGATCCTCTACCACCACCCCGGCAAAAATTTAATCCAATGAGAGTACGTATTTTTGAATTACTGTGTATGCACACTGGTTAGCAATAATTTTTTAAGATAAGAAACACATTACGCCCTTCCTCTGATAAATCGTGATACTTAATCGCATGCGGACGCATAAGCACTGAGAAACTTCTCCCCCCACTCTTGTCCTCTTTCGCCCCCCACTCACTCCCCCCTACTCACCCCCCCCCCCCCCCCCCTCACTCACCCCTCGCATCATTCCTCCTCTTCACTCTATCTCTGGCTCACTCTTTCTTAAGTGTTGGTCCTTCTATTAGGTATCATTGGATAAGTATGCAATAGCTAGAAACGAACTTGAATAAAAATGAGGCGTGCTTATTTTTATGTGCCTCTTAAAGTTTGTCTAGGCTACGTGCCTCGCTCACTAAATCGCTGAATTTCTTCTTTGAGGTTTGTTTCATAAGATTATGGCTCCTCTCAACCTCACTCAATTTTATTATTTTAAGTTTGTTGAACGCAAATATTTCTTCAAACCCTTACGAGCATCGTGTAGCATTGGATTTTTTCTTTGCTGACTGTGTATGTAGTATGTTAGTGCACGTAATCAAAATGCATGTTAACGAGTGGATCTACCCAAATGCTCGGAAAATTAATTGAATGATGGAGTGTATTTGTTTGACACCAGCATTGAGTTTGTTGAACGCAAATATCTCTTCAAAATATTCGAGCTCCGAGTAACATTGGATTTTTTCCCCGATATAACTACATATTGTGAGTTAGTAATCGAAAGGTATGTTAATGAAATAAATCTCTAAACTCGAACCTATATTAAACATGGCGCATTATACATGCTCGGGAAATTAATTAAATAGTGGAGTATTTGTTTAAAACCAGCCTCTACGCTCGCAACAAGTGAAAATGTGAATAAGCCTAGATGCCATTGAATAAAGATTATTACTTCGTGATATTAGAAACGTCACTGCCATATAAGGTTTTAAATATAAAATCTTTTGGTGACCTTGCTCAAATAAGCAGACCCGCGAAGATTCAAAATAAGGTGGTTGATTGTATGAGAGGCCATCAAGCCCGACATTGCGGGCTTGATGGCTTATTGCTACACCTTTACTATCTAGATGAGTAAAAAGATAAAAACTTATACCTAATTGGGACTCTCAAAATTAATTTCATGTATAAGTAAAATGGAATTATTGTATCCTGCTTGAGTAGAATTCTAGTGATATTCCAAATACACTGTTTTGTCAAAACACGGATAAACTAAACAAATGTCGGTAACAAATATTTACGTAAAATTCAATGCAATTCTTTGGTTGCCCCAAGTAACAATTAGTCTTCGAGTAAAATTGAAAAAAGAAGGCGAAGCCCCTAATAGAAACCAAGGGCGAGGCGTGCGATTTAGCAACGTTCCTTTTCCCCATTTAAACACACTAGAGAGGTCGAAATGCCTGGTCATCGCCGATGACTGAAGCGTTCGACTTTTTTGGTGAATTTAAATGCAGAAAATACGTTGTTGCCGAATTTCACGCCTCCCCACTAATAGAAACAATCAGCAGTAATTATTGAAATAAAAAAAAATACTTACTACTTGAACTAGTTCCAATATCTTCATCTAAATGGATATCAGTTATATGCCAAAAATAACCTGAAAACAGAAAAAAAACAGGGGTTCCAATTACTTTGAAGGATTTTGCGGGAGAAACGAGAGGAAATTGAGAAATTGGTGATTTTTTCATTTCAAATTTGCAGAAAGATATGATTTTTTTTTTTGTATCCGCGGAAGTTTTTAGATTCTCTGAACACAGGTGAAACAATGATATAGGTGAAAGTGTTTCGGTGATATGAAGTATTCAATCAAGGAAGTTTTGAACGACAGCTATTTACCGCTCATTCTTTTCTTCTTCAACACCTAAAAAAGGATATCATAATTCTTGACGTTGATCTTCTCTAATAATTCAGATTACTGTCTTTTTCCTTCGTTGTGCGCGGTTTCGGCTTATAAGTTTAAGGAGTTGAGTTCTGAGCGACAAGACAAATAAAGCTTGACAATGACAAGCACTTTTCCAGCGTTGCCTTGTTGCCATGTCACTGGTGCAACCAGGATCTCTTCCATCTCTCTCATTTCCCATTTGAATGTATAAGTAAGAGAAGGACAGAAAGAAGGGGTTTTATCCCCTTGTCCATCCTTGTCTAACATACGTTTCTTAATGGAGAAAAGAGAGAGATGAAGAAACTCTTGTTGCGCTACTGTGCCATGTCACCATAATTTAAGGACTATCGACTAATGGCGGGGCTAGGTAGTTTTTCTTGGGGAGGTTGGGGCACGTTTTTGTAAATTGACATTTGCTTCGTCTTGCTGGGACAGGTTCAGGAGGCATTGTCGGACCAATTTCAGTTGAAAACAGGAAATTTGTGAGGCTCTTTCGCCCCCCTTCCTCCCTCCACTGCCACATTCTGCCACTGACTATCCAATCGGTGTGCATATTGCTAATTGCAATATTTACAGTGAATCTCCAGCAACGTTTTACTGCCGATGTCTGCCAGCATTAGAATGCTATACCGTTTGTTTAATCTTAAATTACAGGCCAAACGTGATTTTACAGTAATTAAGAAAAGTGAGGGCCACACCGAAAGAAACCACTTCTTTAAAAACGAGGAAACACGTTTACTTGTGAGTTTTTCCTTGCGCGGAGTGAAGTTCTGATTGCATGAAAAGGAGAAATACTGTCACAACAAGGAATATTTTACTTGTAGCAGCAGACATGTTCCTTGAGTTAAAGGAAATTCACTCCTTAGCCAATATTTCACTGTGTATTTCTTTAACACAAACGAAACACGCCTTGGATTAAAACAATACTTTTCTCACATCAGTGCAGGTTCTAGATAATAATCTGAAGAATGTATCTGCAAAATAGCACCAATAACTTCAAAAACCTATAAAATGCAATTTTTGGCCGGATAGGGGTGGAAGTAAGGCTGAAATTAAGGCTGAAAATACCAACAATATAACAACACATTTTGATTTCTTTAGATAATTATCTAGAACTGGAGTCCCTATCTGTAGAGAGTTAAGACAAGAGGGTAGTCAACTTCTGATTGGTCGATGAGTTTTAGATTCTAGGGATGCCGCCATTGGATGCGATTTTGCACTTTTGTTTACAATCGCAGTTGTTTACCAACGGTATTTTACGGTTAAAGAGTTAATTTGCGACGAATCTGTTAATTTTAATCATGATACGCCTCAAGAATGTCTATAAATCCCAAAAGAATCTTTCAAAGCGTAAATAGATGTCGATCCACGAAAGCAGTAAAAGATTACATCGTTAGAAACTCAGCGGCACTGTAATCTTTGCAGTGGACGAAAACACAACAACGGCCCTCAGAATGTAAACAAATGTGCAAAATCGCATCCAATGGCGGCGCCCATGGTTTCACTTGTCTTAACTCTCTACATATAGGGACTCTGTCTAGAACCTGACACTCCGCTTTCTTTAATAAAAATTATTTTTAGCCTGTAATTTGACATTAATCGAACGGTATAATGCTGCGGTGATTAGGTTTGCCCGAGAACGCTAATTTGGCCGCAAAAATCAAACGTACAAACTACAAAGATGAACGTTGAAGAAGTTATCGAGATGAGATCAAGGAATGTAGTCAATCGCGGGAAAGTAAAACGATCAGAGAAGAGGGGGGGGGGGTTGTGGAAATCGGAGGCTGAACCATGACAGCAACAAATGGACGGGAAAGCTTCTGCGAGTTGCCTCTGTTAAGTTAGTTTCCGCAAGTTGTGTAGCTAACTGACGCCAGAAAGTTACCTAAAGGTTCAGTTTCGCAAATCACGGAAAATAGGATTTAATGTCTCGATCTTGCGGCGAAGTTTACTGGAGAAATGGCGTTGTCAATAATAAGAGTTCCTACGTTGCGTGTTGTGATAACGCAGTGGCGGCTCGTGCTGTTTGGCAACACTGTTTTTCCTCCATTTGATTCTGTGTAAAACAATCGATTCGATAGTGAAGCAGCGCTTCACCGGCATTCGATTATTGTGTATAGATTCAAATGGAGGAAAAACAGTGCTGCAAAATAGCACGAGCCACCTCTGTAGATAACGGATACTTAGTTTTTTTAAAGCTCACAGTGACGCCATCTAGCGGTCACAACTCAACATTGTATTTGTGTATCGCAGTTAAAATGGGTCGGGAAATCAGTGTTGCCAGATTGGGGTGAAAAATCCGTACGCTTTACATTGATTTAAATAGGGACGATACGGCTTTTTACCCTCCATCTGGCAACACTGCGGGAAAATCGAAATTTCGAGAAGGAACGCCCCTCTTTGAAAAAAATTTGTAGAAGTGATGAATAAGGATCCCTAATAACTGTGCATGGGAGCCTTCCGACCACTCTAGACCCTCCCGTCCCTCCCACTAGCGTACTTATACTCGTAGATTCACACTTTTGACCCTCATCATGAGTAAAATTAAACAATTCGTTTGCAATGTGTTTCATTCAAAATAGCCTCCTCTCCTTAAATATATCGACTTTTTGTCGAATATGAACGAACTATTGGTGATTTTTGACACATCTGTAGTCCTTTCTTCACTAAATGGCAAATTTGAATTCATTTCTACCAATATGGAGCTGTTGCTCCTGGGGCGAGAGCTGCGCGCTGAGCATGAGCAGATCAGTCTCGCGTTACTGGATGCGTTTAATGCTCATTAAGAGAGCATTCAAATGTGAGTTTTCTCTAAAGGGGGGTTGGGTGAAAACCCTAACCCTTCCTAAGTTTTCTTATTTTAAACTGATAACGGTCGGGTCGGCGAGTGGATGTGTCACTATTTTTAAATCTTTCAAATTAGTGTTTAATCATTTCAAAATCAACACCTTTACCCTCTTTTTAATTCTGTAACTGTCCTCCCCCTAGCCGGGATCCGGTGATTCCTGTTTCGGTTTCATTTCGGAAAGGAGGTCATAGTTCAAAGCAATGTGAAAGGTAGAGATCCGAGATACGTTCGCCAACTTAAAAAGTCACACAAATAGACCGAAAAAAATGTCTCCATTGGCTCTTATGGATGTTTCCATTCTGATCAGTGGCGAAGCGTGCTATTTGGCAACACGGAATTTTGTCCATTTGAACCAATAAAAAAGGTCGAATTCGCTGGTCATCGGCGATTCCTTGATAATTCGATATTTTTCATGGGTTTTAATGAGCCAAATGCAACGGTGCCAGATTGCACGCTTCGCCACTGATTCTGACAGTATTATTCTATGTTTATATAAATGTCTTACAACATACGGTGTATGCCAACATCGGTGAATTTATATCGACACATTCGGAAATTACACAACGTCTACTTTTCATCTTTACCTGAAAGTGTGTCGAAACTTTCAATATGCTCCATCTTATTTGGTGCATCTACGTTAGCCATGTCCTATAATAATAGCACAGTGGCTCAGAAAATCGATGATTAATGTTATTGCATCGCTGGGTTCGAGTGGAGCTCTTCGATGAAACTTTTGCAGGAAGTTAAAGTGGTGCTCACGCTTGCGTTTGCGTTTGCTATCGCTACAACGATAGCCAATCGCATGACTCGGACTCAAACTATCGAAAGATACTTTTCAAAAGTCTTTCACCTTTCGAGAGCAATTCACTGACTGCATCATGCGTATATCATTGGGACGGACGAGTTGCAGGGCTGCCGCGCCGCTTTGCAAATATAATCATAAGCATTTTTTTTCAGTTGTTTTTGATATAACAATGACCTAATGAAGAATATGCATTCCTGTGCATTCCTTATTGCAATTGCTCTGACTGCATCATGCGTATATCATTGGGACGGACGAGTTGCAGGGCTGCCTCTTTGCAAATATAATCATAAGCATTTTTTCAGTTGTTTTTGATATAACAGTGACCTACTGAAGAATATGCATTACTGTGCATTCCTTATTGCAATTGCTCTGACGTTTGCTGAACGGCAAATATATTAAGTCTGCAGAGCGGTCCATGCCCCGCATGAAAAAATTGAATTAAATGACTGTAATACGTACTTTTAAATTAAAATTAATTGTTTTAAAAGTAATAATAATTGTTTTTAAAGTAAAAATAATTGTTTTTAAATTAAAAATAACTGTATTTAAATTGAAAATGAGTTATTTTGATCTAATGAAAAGTTTTTTTTAATATTAAGTTATAGTTTCAATTTTAAAATACGTCTTTCTGTCATATAATTCATAAATATTTATTTTTAAATCTAAAACATTTTTTTTTCTCTGTGCAGTAGAGCTACCCAGATGTTTTGTACGCCTAACTATGAAGAGATTTTGCTGGAAGAACCAACGATTTGGTTGGCTCAACCGAAGTCTTATGCTGGGTCATTTTTCCACCAAAGGTTTTATGTAACCGCTACCAAAGTGTTTTTTTTTCTGTTTTTTCTGTGTACATAAAAGTTTCAAATTTCCTGCTGTAATTCAACAGGGAGGAAAGAATATTTCAACGGAAACCATGCGGATATTTGACCAAAGCATAGCATTAAAAATAAATTAAATAAATTAGCTACAATATGCTAAAAAAAAAAAAAAAAAAAAAAAACGAAAAATAGCGCTTTGGTAGCGCTGACAAAACCTTTGGTAGAAAATGACACGGCAAAAAACTTTGGTTCACCCAGCAAAATGTCTTTGGTCTGGCGTTTACAAAACCTGCATGAACACAGGGCGCAAAGCGTTAAGTAAAAGCTGACTTGAATGAATCCACTTGATAAACAAAAAAACATCACTCCACGAAGGACTGACTACGAGAACTAGGCAAAATTCGATCCAAGCCTTCATCAGAGTAAACCCAGTTTATTAAATAGATTTTACGATTCATTCAGCCAAAGGTTATATTAGTGTCACTCTAATTGAAATAGTTTGAATTGATTAAAAGAAAGTATTTTGGAATCATTATTATGAGAATAAGTAACTTCATGTTAGACAACAGACAAATTAATCTGTGTTTGGTTTAATTGAATAATGTTTCCGAGTGATAACATTCCAAATTAGATTATGCATGAATCGATTTTGAATTAAAAAAAAAAAAAAATTAAATATATATATATATATATATATATATATATATATATATATATATATATATATATATATATATATATATATATATATATATATATATATATATATATATATATATATATATATATATATATATATATATATATATATATATATATATATATATATATATATATATATATATATATAAACGTATTGTTTTCTTTTTTCGGCCTCCTCGTAAATTAAAAAAAAAAAAAAAAACACACGACATAGCCAGATAATACAAAAAACAGAGCAGCTGTGTCCGATCTCACCCCGAAAAATGTCTCCTGAGACTCGGTAATGAATGGATTTCAGATCCGACAACCACGTCACCGGTGTCACCGCTCACCACTCACCACCACTCACCTGCGCTGACAACGACGGAGTAAGAAGCAAAATATATTTTGATTCATAAACAAACAAAAAAAACAAAAAAACAAAAAACAAAAAACAAAAAGTTTTACCGCGTGAACTAGATGTCAATTTTGGAAGTCGTTACCGCTAATACAATGACAAAACATTTATTTATTTTTCTTTGCCCCTCTTCTTTCTTTTCTCTCTCCCCCCTGTACCCTCCCGCCATCTCCATCTCCCTCCTCCTCTCATCACCTTTTCACCCCTTCTTCTCCAATTCCCGTAACTTTCTCAAGAGCGAAACGGCGGCGCACAGTGGTTCGAAAAATTAATTTTGCTGGACATGACAAATTTTGGTTTTTAGCTTTAAAAACATTGTAGATGTGACATTTTCTTGAAAAAATCATGTCATTTGACTCATTTTCAAGCTCTGAAATGGATGATTTTACACATTTTTAAGTTATCTTGATATTTAAGTAATGTTCATAATCTTGATTTTAATTCGTAAAATTATGTCCGAGTAATTCCATGTTTCGAACCAATGAGCTTTACATTTATCTACAGTGGCGTTTTAATGGGTAACCTGCGTAACCACCAGGGGCGATTTTGAGGTTAGGTTTAAGCGAGTAATTTGTCCATTTGTTTCCATGTATTTTAGTGAGACGCGACGCACAGTGGATCAAAGCTTGTTCCGATCCACTGTGCGTCGCTCCGCACCAAAATACACAGGAACAAATGGACAAATTACTCGCTTAAACCTAACCTAAAAATCCCCCATGGTGATTACGCAGGTTACCCATTAAACCAACTCTAGATAAATATATAACTCATTGTTTCGAACCACTGTGCGGCGGGCGAGAGAGAAAGGGAGAAATGTTAACGCTCCACGATGAGCTGTTGATTAGATGACGCGCGGCCCCGGCCGGAGAGCGTCGAGGACCCGACACGAGTTGAGTTGAGCGAGCGATCGCAAGCTTCGTGGAGCTTTGGGGGCTTTGGAGCTGCTTCGGGTATATGTTATATGTTGCTGTTAACTTATCAATCACCGGATTTGGAGAGACTGATGGTTGTTGCCGAAGAGGGTAATTTAGTGATTGCAACGTCCTCTTCTTTCCTTCTTCTTCTTCTACTTCTTCTTCTTCTTCTTTTTTTTTTTTTTAGCTGCTCCCGATCAATCCATTAAATCAGATCAATCACTTTCTCTCATGTGTACATTGCTTTTGTCTTTCGGTGGCGCTTTTTCTCACGTCGTCGTCAGATTCTGGCCTCTCCATTCATCAATTCTCTCTCTCTCTCTCTCTCTCTCTCTCTCTCTCTCTCTCTCTCTCTCTCTCTCTCTCTCTCTCTCACTTTTTCTCACTCTGTCTGTCTGTCTGTCTGTCTGTCTGTCTCTCTCTCCCTCTGTCTCTCTCTCTCTCTCTCTCTCTCTCTCTCTCTCTCTCTCTCTCTCTCTCTCTCTCTCTCTCTCTCTCACTCTTTCTCACTCTCTGTCTCTCTGTCTCTCTCTGTCTCTCTCTGTCTCTCTCTCTCTCTCTCTCTCTCTCTCTCTCTCTCTCTCTCTCTCTCTCTCTCTCTCTCTCTCTCTCTCTCACTCACTCACTCTCTCTCACTCTTTCTCTCTCTCTATCTCTCTCTCTCCCTCTCCCCCTCTACTCCTCTCTCTCCCCCTCTCTCCTACTCAACCTCTCCCTCTTTCTCTCTCCTCTCCTCCTTCTATCTATCTCCCCCTCTCCCTGTCTCTCTCCCTCTCATGTCCCCGTTTTCAGCCTTTCTTGGCGTGTCTGACATCCGTGGTTAAGAAATTCTGTATTTGAAATCTCGATAAATTTTTGAAGGGACGCATATAATTCAAGGAGAGAATGATTGAGACTTTTCTTTTGGAAATGGGCATGCAGTGTCTCGCTGACAGCATGTATTTGTGCGCGATCATTAGCATAGCCGTAGCCAGGATATTGTCTGTCTCTCTCTCTCAGCTCATTTAAACGCATGTGTTAGAAAAGGATGGATATAGGGGCTGTCACGTGACTTCAGCCCCTCTTTCTGTCCTTTTCTAACACATGCGTTTAAATGGGCTTAGAGAGAGAAAGACAATACCCTGGCTTCGGCTAAGATCATTAGTTAAAGGGAAGTGGAACTGCGTATGCTGGAGGGCCTAGTGGGAACAATGATGCAAGGGTAAAATATGATTTGCACGAAGAACAAAGTTTAATTCGGCAACAGGTCTATTGCATACAGCTGCAGCAATATGGAGGGTGGATTCGGGTGTAAAATCGAGTGAAAACCACTTTGAGAGCATCAAGCAGTCTCAAAATCCCCTCATAAACTCACAAATGGCGTTTTAAGGAAATTCTTAGCTGGCGGTCAAGGGCGAATCAACCCTGAATGCATGCACCAAGAGATGGCCGACGACGGCAATTTGTAATGATGGTTAGAATGTAAACAAACGTCTTACCGCTTCAACGTACTAATACTTTTCGTCATTCTGTGTGTTTTTTCAGGTAAATACTTAATTCCGGTAACATTGTTTGTGATTACTTTGGTGAATATTTCGACCTTCATCTTAGGATTTTCTTAAAACGCCTTTTGTGGGCTTAAGAGTGAATTTTGAGATTTTTTTAATCTTTCAATGTTATTTTTACGCAATTTGACATAAGAATCGACCCTCCATAGTGCTGCAGCAAAAGTTTGCAACAGACCTATTCGACGAATGTCCTAGATGTTGCGTATACTGCACAACTTATCCTATTGTCTTCGCCCCGAGTAATATATGGTAATTTAATTAATTTTTGGTATAGTTTTCTTAAGTATTATTTATCGTGCTTGGTAAAGTTGACATTTCGCAGCGGATGCTCTAAATTCCTCATTAAAGCTGCATCTTAACTTTTTTTGAGCTGTCTCAGATTTTTTAGTTTTTAAATAAATGAAATAATGCAACTGATATGTATTAAAAAGTGCTAACAAATCCTCATCACTAGAAAAAACCGCATTGAAAAAAAACCAGAACAAAAAAAAAAAAAAAAAAAAAAAAAAAAAAAAAAAAAAAAAAAATGTGAGAACAAAAAAACAAGCAAACATTGATTAAAGATTGGAAAATGCACCGTCAAGATTCAAAAGTTGCCAGATAAAAGCAGCTTCCTATCTCGAATTGCTCCTGAAGGAAACAAATCTAAAGTTTCAAAAACAAACTTTTCAGGAGAGGAAAAATAATCAAGAGAACTATTTTTATTTTTTCAGCATGACCGGCCCTGCGAACAGAGCACAGCTGATCGCCACTGCATCACGCGGTCCGCGGTCATGCTATACTATTTGATTTCTATAAGGATAGGAAGTTTGGTTCTATCTTTTATCCCAGCTCTTAGTCCCTCCTTTCATTTAGTCTTGCTGCTGTCCCTTCCACAGCCATGCTCAAATCCCGCAAATGGACTCTCGTTTGATTTGAACTCATAGTTTTAATTTTTTTTATAGTCGCGCCTCGATAATTCGAAATTCAAGGGAATGAGGGATTTGTTCGAACTATCGAGGTTTTTAATTAACGAACGAATTAAAGAGAGGACAAATGGAAAAATTTCGATTTAAAGAAGTTCGAATTGTGGAGGGAAATTAATGAGTTTCTTCGAAGTACAGAGGGAGTTAAATAATAAGGAGACATTTTCTTTATGATTAGAACGACACTAATCACACCAGGTTCTCTATTGAATACGAATTTCTCAGGACATGTAACCTAGCAGAGGCCGTAGAGTCCACCCCTGTACAAAAAAAACAAAAAACTGAATTCAGCTGTATTAAATTGTATTTAACAGAAAACTAAAAACATGAAGTAATTAATTTCATAAGTTTCATTTTTGGAAAAAGTCTGTAATTTTGGATTGGGAAAGGTGGCTCAGTTGCCTTCGAATTATAGAGGGAATGAATTGTGTTTTTTCGAATTATAGAGGGGCAGTCATATTTACTTCCAACTATTCGATTTACAGAGGGAATTTTTCGCTCAATGTCGAATTATGGAGGGGCAAAACTGCCTCTAAGATTTCGAATTAACGAGGGGAGTAAAATACAATGATTTTTTTCGAATTATAGAGAGATTCCCAAGGGAACTGGCCTTTCCTTCGAATTAAAGATTTTTTCGAATTAAAGAGGTTCGAATTAACGAGGGGCGACTGTAGTTGAGATACTTTTTTGATTTCTTGATTTTCGTTGGAGTTTTAACTGTCCTTTTTTTTTTCATTTTATTTTATTTTTTCTTATTGATTTTTAGATTGTGAGTTTGATTTTCGCTAAACACTTTATCTGCTTTGTTAGAAATGTTCACTACCGGTTACACAAAAGCCACGATTTCTCTCGATACATAGTTTTCGGAGTAAGGCATTTGCGAAGTAGAAAAAATGGTGCGAAAAAGAGGAAAGAGATAGTCATAAATTGCTCTTCTACGGAGTCAAACAATTATGATACCTACTCCACGAAAGAGGCGCGCACGCTCTCCTTGATACTATTTTCCGCTCTTTATTACTCCCGGTACTCTCTACTACTAGTTTACCCTCATTTTTAACCCTTTCAATCCGGCACTATTAACCCTACTCACAAATTCTTTATCAATCTCATCATAATGAATAGAATAAACTTTTCTCGTTTGGTTTGATGTGCTTAGGGATTTTTTTGAAAATACAGTCGCCCCTCGTTAATTCTAAAACCTCTTTAATTCGAAGGAAAGGCCAGCTCCCTTGGGAATCTCTTTATAATTCGAAAAAATCAATGTTTTTTGCTCCCCTCGTTAATTCGAAATTTTGGAGGCAGTTTTGCCCCTCCATAATTCGAAATTGAGCAAAAAGTTCCCTCTGTAAATCGAATAGTTTGAAGTAAATATGACTACCCCTCCATAATTCGAAAAAAAAAAAAAAAACAATTCATTCCCTCTATAATTCGAAGGTAACTGATTGCAGTCGGTCCAAATATTTGGGTGTTTTGTTTTCAAGCTGTGTTATGGATGTCAACAGATAAACAAACCCTTTATCGGGTGACAACAGGTTGACAAGTCCGAGTTCACCCATGGAAAGTTCAATTCAATTTAGTGCAGTTTAATTCAGTTTTTTTGTACAGCAGCGGACTACGACCTCTGCTAGGTTACGTGTCCTGAGAAATTTGTACATTTAAAACCATGTTAATTCGGTAGTACAAATTTTGTACCGTCAGGATACAAAGGGTTAAGGTCCGATTTGCGCTCCGGATTTCTTGGTCGATTTTTAACAAAGTACTACTTCAGAAATAGGGAAGGGATGGCGGGGGTACGTTTTGAACTGGTTCAATTTCTGTTCTTTATGTTCCATTTTTTAAAGAAGAATTTTCTTTCGGTACGCGGGCCCAATATTCTTCAACAGTGGATAAACCAGACTTTCCACCTTTCTCAAAACAAAGAAGCCCCGGCTCGTACAACTTGGCAACAGTGTTTTCCCTTAATTTGAATCAATGCACAACAGTCGATTGTTGACAAGGCGCTGATTTACTCTCACATCGATTGTTTTACATAGAATCAAATGGAGGAAGAACATGGTTACCAAATTACACGAGCCACTGTTGTGCATCAGAGTGCCTCAGTTTAACGAATGGCATACCAGAAATGGAACATCGTAACTTGTATATTTGAGACATGACACATCTAGTCAGGTATCAAGTAGTTTTTCCAGTTCCAACTCCATGGTAGAGGTTATTAGCATAGAAAAAATGGGAAACATTAAAAATGAAACGACCTCCGTTTCCGTACAAATATTCAAATTTCTAATTGTTGGGTTGGTAGGCAACCGAAAATAAAATGTCACCCCGTTTTTATTCTTTTCCGCAATTTTCTAACCTAAAAACAAACAAAAATGAAAGTTCGTCTCCGTTTCGAACGTTGCACTCCTTTTTTTTAAATAGATAAATTTACAATGGTCATTGATGTGAACGATCTAAAACTTTCTATGGTAAACCTCAGCGTCTGCCATAATCTAAATTTCAGAGTCAGTTGATAAATTATTATATTTTGATTAAATAAATGATCACGCGCTACCACTCTGCTCCATCGATGCTCATCACTCAACGTTCATCATAAATTATACATCATAAATCAAAGAAGAAGAAATTACAGTTACAGTAAGTCCATTTTGTTTCTTTTTTATATTCCCCGTTCTAGTAATATTGAGGGCCATTCACGCAAACGGAAAAGAGTAGGAAAAGAGTATCGTCAATTCTACGCATGTCTGTGGAATTTCTTCTGAATCATAGTTTTTCAGGGTGTGTACGGGGGAAAAATTACACCTTTTATACTTCGAAAAAAGAAAAAAAGCCAATTCAGAGGAAATGGTTGCGTATAAGTTCCTATTAAATACACGCTTGAAAAAAAAAAAAACAAAAAAACGAAAAAAAACAAAACAAAAAAAAAACAAACAAAAACAAAAAACAAAACCAAACAAACTTATAGTACTATTATTAATATGTACTATAATAAGCGCCAAGATTTATTGAGATTGTACCCGACACATTAAGTGTGGAAGACAGGGCGGGAAAAGAAGGAGGGGCGATAGAGGGACGAAGTGGATTCCGCGACACAGGATGGGTATATATATGTATACGGCAGAAATGGGGTGGTACAATTCAGCAGTGCTGGTCCGGAGCAATCAAACGTATGGGATCATCAAGCATTTTAAATCATGTTAAATACACTCTGTCAAAGCGGACTCGCATGAGCACCTGCTCGCCTCCCTGTGCTTCTGGTTGCCTACTCACAAGGCGAGAGTGTCGAAGGATTGGACTGGCCGCACGCTATAGGGTCCAACCACGCGCCCGTTCAAGCTTATTTTTCCAAGCAACCACGAATTTATCCCATTTGAACGTATGAGAGATAGTCGATTCTAGAGGGGGCCATGCCATTTTACTAATCGATTGTTTCTTATGCACTCAAATGGCAATAATACACAGTGGGACTGTTGCTCATTTTTGCTACAAGTGATTAAATAGTCGATTCTGGAGTAAAAACCTCTACAAATAGCGAAGGCAGCTCTGAAAACTTCCGAAATCCCCTCCTGAACTCAAAAAACGTTTTTATTTGCGCTAGCGTGGGGGGTGGCTTAGGTCAGTAATATTGGGAGATTCCCGTCGAACACTATTGTAACTCCATCAAGAAGTAACCAATAAGAGACGACTTTCATTTGACACAGGTGTCACTAGATGTCATGGTACTATTCATCGAATGTGGATCTTTACTCTGATAACTAATTATTCTCTGAATCATCCTTGTCAGCATAGAGATAGTGACGAAATTAAAATAGGGATCTCCCATTATTACTGCCCTACGCCACCATTACACTCGCTCAAATAAAAGCGCTGATTGAGTTTAAGAGTGGTTTTCGGAAGTTTTTTTTTGCTGCCATCGTTATATTTTGGGAGGTTTTTACACCGGAATCGACTATTAAATGGGTCTGTTGCACACTTCGGCTACAGCGTTTTAAGGTATCAATTCCTATGTAAAAAGCCGAGAAAATAACAATGGCAGCATCCGAAAACCTCAAAATTCATTAATAAACTCACAAATTGCGAAAAACACTAGACACTATTCACCCCTGTATCTTTCCACCACGTGCACGATATTTCGCGAAATTAGCGCGGCACATTCAAATAATCACGGCCGACTGTCATCATAGCTGACTTCATAAACAAATAAACAGTAAACACTGACGGCGTCTGTTCGAATTCTTACGTTTCAATATCCTCAATTCCTCACAAAAGGTTGTGAAAGGTACGGAATCCGATATTTGTGTCGAAAACTTATCAAAATGAAACAATAACTCACAGGAGTTCCAACGATGATTCCAACTTCGCTCATCATGCTGGAACTCCTGTGAGTTATTGTTTCATTTTGATAAGTTTTCGACACAAATATCGGGTTCCGTACTTTTCACAACCTTTTGTGAGGAATTGAGGATATTGAAACGTAAGAATTCGAACAGACACCGTCAGTGTTTACAGTTTATTTGTTAATGAAGTCAGCTGTGATGACAGTCGGCCGTGAAAATTTGAATGTGCCGCGCTAATTTCGCGAAATATCGTGCACGTGGTGGAAAGATACAGGGGTGAATAGTGTCTAGTGTTTTTTGCAATTTGTGAGTTTAATACTTAATTTTAGTGTTATCCGATGCTGCCATTGTTATTTTCTCGGCTTTTTACATAGGAATTGATACTTTAAAACGCTGTAGCCGAAGTGTGCAACAGACCCATTGCTACATTGCTGGATCTGCCTTAGCATATATTTACAGTATTATTAAATGGGAATCAATCTCCCATTATAACTACCCTCCGCTACCATTACGCTCGCGCGAATAAAAGCATTTATTGAGTTTAAGAGAGGATTTCGGAAGTTTTTTGTGCGGCCATCGTTATTTTGGGAGGTATTTACACCAGAATCGACTATTAAATTGCTTATTGCTGCGATAGTGTGCAACAAAAGTGTTGCTAGATTGCTGGATCCACCTTAGCATATACGATCGTTTGTTCGTCATTTGTGACGTCATCTGCAAAATGGCTACAATAGACCTGTTTAGTGATGACGTCACGATCAAAATTGGCTCCAAACAAATGCTTTATCTCGCTCACTCTCGTGGATTTACCCATAAAAAATCAGATCCAAATTTTCGAACGTAAATTCATGCTAGTTCACCACCAGTTTTCTCAAATTTTATTGCACCATTAGATTCCACGTACCTTAGAGTATCTTTTCACTCTAACACAATTTCTAAAAGATCACAAACGAATTTACAATTACAGTTATACCGAAAGATGTTCTAGGTTTCGTCCTTGTCTTACTCACGGTCTCTTATGGGAGTATCACCGCCATGACACTCCATCATCCTAACCTCTCTTCGTGTCGAAGCTTGTTCGAGGTATAACACGTCGTGTGATGGTGCCGATGAGCCTATATACTAGAATTCTGTGTCCATAAGAAACTGTGAGTGGGAAAAGGACGAAACATAGGACTTTCTTCGGTAGAACTGTGATTGTAAATTAATGCGTGATGTTTGTTTCGAAAATGTTAATGCATCGAGTTTGTATTTTAGGGTACGTGGAATCCGATGGTGAAATAAAATCTGAGAGAACTTGTTGTTTACTAGCACAAATTTGCATTTGAAAATTTGGATCTTGTTTCTTACGGAAAAACCCACGAGAGCGAGTGAGATGGAGCATTTGTCTGGAACCAATTTTTTTCGTGACGTCACACTAAACAGGTCTATTATCTCTCAGACCCCTAAGATCCTATCGTCGATTGTAATTTAATTGATACTTTTGTTAGTTTTATATTTATGCGATGATATTGAAGCTCACTATCGGACCTTCTCCGCCCCTCTTAGACCCTCCCCTACAATCCCACTCTTACCACCGCCATTTTTCTACCACGCTTTCAACACTCCACGTCTCGCGTAATTTTGGAGCTCTTTTTAATGTTCACGATGAATAACGATGGGAATGCTGATGGAAATCGAAATTGAGAGGATCAAAGCAGCGTTGCAATATTTTTCTTTTTTTTAAATTTAGGTTTTCACCAACGGCTTTAATATTTTTAACCCTACACTGCATATAGTGTATCACTGGTGATACATGATATAAAACGCCCTATATCAGATAATGTAATGTATATTTTGACTTATTTCAAATTGTATCATCAGTTTCATATTATAAGAAAACGCATAAAAACGGGCCCAAACATTCCCCGTATCCAATTCAACCCCAATTTCATTATTTCCACTAAGCTTTTGGCATTTAATTGCTTTTTGAAAAATCCAATCAAAGTAAAAAATTATTATTTCTTTGAAAATTTTGATTTTTTTTTCTTTTCCCGGGCCACCAATGGTATTATAGCACGTGTATAAAATAGAAAAATGAGAATTTTTACCGAAAAACCTAGTAATTTGAAGAATCTATTTTTGGATTGAATGACTAGGTACTTTGATACCTAATTCTCAACCAATTTGGACCACTTCTGCCTCAAAAATTCTATAGAAGTACGCGGAGGTGCGAAGGCTGAATAATAATTAGAAGCAGAACATTTTGTTTTTGTTAACTAATAAAGAAGACAAAATTGAGAGGGGCGGTCGGAGGCGAAATCGATACAATTTAAATATCTGAGAGATCTGTCAATAATCAAAAAACATATGTATCGTTTGTTTGTCTTGTCAAAACATGAATTGTTTACTCCAATCAAAATTAGGCTAATCAAAAATAGCGTGGGTGTGTGCACTGTGCAATATGCACTCAGTGAACCTTGAAAGACACCATTCTATCAATCAATTCACTAATTTATAACCGAGGATTTAGAAATAATATCAGTTAGAATCGCTAATTAGAAACCAAAATAACACATAAAACTCAATTTCATGGGAGGAACAGAAAAATTGAAAGCCAAACAGGTAGTTTTAAAAATTTCAAAACATAATCTTTCTATTTTGTAAGATCACCGAAAAAATAGGATTTTATGTTTTGATATTGTTAAAACACCCCATTATAGGCTTTAAAACAGTTTTCTCATCCTTTAATTCAGTTTTGTGGAATACCTTGGCTTCTGCATTTAGCGATTTTTAAAAACATCGCATGAAATTATGGATACACAATTAATTGAAGGCGCTCGAGGAAATCTTATTTGTCAAAAGTTAACAATTTGGAGTAGCTTTTAACCCATAACATCCTGAATTATTTCATTTTTTTTCAACCATTTTCATAACAACCCTTAATAAAGCAACCCCCAAACCTTAATTTTTTTTTTTTTTTTTTTTTTTTTTTTTTTTTTTTTTTTTTTTTTAATAATTTTAGAATGCCCAAAAAAAGGCTGATGCCGACTGACATTTAATCTTTAACATCTGATTGCCAATCTATTACTCCCTAACTTAAAAACCCCCAAGAATGAAAACTACCCTCTAGCTGTAGCCATACGGCCACGCTAGGATGTTATGGGTTTTAAAACCTTTTTACTGCCAGGTTATGAAGACAATTCAATGTTCGCTCGCTTACATTGAGTGGGTAGTTAAATATTCCTACACAAACGTGCTGATGTTGCATACTCAATTAATTGAAGGCGCTCGAGAAAATACATATTTAACAAAGTGTGATAATGAATGCTCGCTCGACTTCTTGGCAACGTCGGATGATCGCATGAGCCAGTGACATTATTTCAATGGCTGCGCGCCCTTCCCGGAAAAAGTCGCTAAAGTTCCCCACCACTCCATTTATCGCTCATTATTTCCGGCGAGGGCGGTGTTGTTTTTAAACGGGCCGAAAATGTTAAAATCAAGCCGTTCTCTCTCCATGGATCGGACGCAAATCCGACCTGAATGAAGTGACAGTAATTGAGATTGAGTTCAATTTTGAATGAACGAGTTTCGGTCTTCTCCGTACGTGCATGCTGTACAAAAGTAATGCTGGCGTATCCTTTTTTTTTTTTTTTTTTTTTTTTTTTGAAAAGAATGTAAATTGATGATTGCAGGTCTAACTTTGTCGAAGGAATTATGTGTCATTGAAGGCTTAAAACAGTTGCTCGCAACGCCTAAATGGAATGACATGTTATTTGAGAGAAAGTTTTGCCGCGTATAATACAATGACATCTTCAAAGTTTTCGGTTTGGGTCATTTTGAAGACGACTGTACAACTTTTCCCTTTCTGCCTCTCTCAAGGGAGAACGGAGTCCCCTTCATCTAGCCCTAATTTTTATTCAGAGCTCCATAAAGGAGTTAATTTTAAGGGTCGAAGTTGCTCAGGTGTACCCGAGGGATATACGTCTTGGATTTTTTGTGGCTCACTGAATTTCGAATTCAGTCAGTCTGAGGTGGAAAATCATTCTGTCCTTATTCTCACACGCGATGGATTCAATGGGTAAACGAAATAGAAATTCGAAATATTTTTTGTTTCCTCTCTCAGATTATTTGCGGTTTGACTTTTGTTTTTTATATGAAGTCTCTGATTTAAGTTCAAATCTTTGAGATGAAGTAGTGAGTTTTTTAATCATTGGTACAAGAATGCTACGAAATGTTTTTTTGTCTTTTTATTTTTCCGCAGAGTAGACGTCTTAGCGTTTTGTTTCGGCTTTGTTTTCTCGTTGGGTTCAGTTTCAACTTTTCATTCTCTCTCTCTCTCTCTCCCTTCCTCCCTCCCTGTCTCTTCCTTCTTTTCTTTGCTTCTCTTCTTTCTACTCTCAGCCTTTGTTTCCTATGAAGCATGTGCTGGTACCAAAACCTTGGGAGCTTGGATTTTTTGATACGATTGCCGATTTAGCATCTTCCAAGATTACTACATACCTCGCAAACTCACAGATTGATGAAGACAGAATCCATTAAAATGATGTATACGTGTCTCTTTTTTATCATAATTTCTAGTCGAAAGAAAAAACAAAATATTGGATAGCGCCGAGAAGCAGAGACAAGCGATTCCTTTTGATTGCGCTGATATCGAGAGAGAGTGAAATCGTTTCAAAGGAAAAATTATTCTTGTTTTTGACTCCACTATATCTTAAGATCCTCGTTTTTCTCACCGTATTGAAAATTATATCTTACCTAAATAAAGTTCCATTGAAACTTGTAGAAGGAAAAGCTTTGGTTTGTCTTAGAGCTCTGGTGCAGTAAATGTGCATTGATGGATTAACCTATTAGCAACAGTTAGACAAAAGGGTTAAGAAAATGAAGGAGATAACGCGCGGAGGAGTCTGCATCAGTGTTGCCAAAACTGGCGAGGAATTTAAACATGAAAACATGTGTTGCATGTTGAGTTCAATTGGAGGAAAAGCGTAAAATTATACTCGAGAAGGCAGCCCTGGTCTGATACATCAGCAGGGGCCGGGGAAAGAAACTTCCCGCAGCAATTTTTAACGAAGTGTTCAAGTTACCTACTGAGACAGAAACAAACAAAAATAAGCGAATAAAGCGAAAGATTTGATTAATGTAAATTCGTCGGAGTTAGCGATGAAGGGCACAGGCAGTGTTGCCGTTTCTCGTATAATTATTCAATATTTTTCCATTTGACTGTTATGTAAAAATTAGTAATTTGTTGGAGGATCTGGCAGCATTGGGGACAGGGCACGTTTTAAATAAAGTTTTAGAAGCATGAGAGTTAGTTCGATACGCAAGATGAAAAGTCAGCAAAAATATGAAAAATGTACTGAAAAGTTGCGGAAGAAGATGGCGCTTGCTCATTCATTTGAAGGAGTAAAATTAATGACTTGGAAATTAACAAATACACTGACAACCATAAACTCTATGAACTGGTTCCGATCCCTCGACTCAAGGATGGTTGATAAATTAGGTTACGTGCTTGTAAAATTCGAGGAAGTAATTTGATTGTTTACAGAAATTTCATCTGGAAGATGGAAAAAAATAAACCTGAAAAGTTCAAAGAAAATCCGAAGAAAACCGAGTAGGGCAGAAATGAAAAACTCATAAATATGAGTCATTTGACGTCTCTTTGGCACGGCGCCTGGCGAGGAAGCGAAGTCCTCCTCCGTGACGCTTGTAAATCTCCGAAGATAAGGAAAAAAGTAAAAAGAAGGAAGGGGAAAGAAAAACATAGACGGCGTTCAAAAAAATGCAAGAAATGAAAAAGAGTTGGACAAAAAAAAATATCGTTCCAGAGAAATCGAAATGATTGGTGCTGAAGAGGAATCCAAAAACTGAGAATCGATGCTTCCTCAAGCAAAGTACACTGCCAAAAATTGGTGGGAAAGCGGAGAGATAAAACGGAAATGAGTATTGAATCAAATTACTAAAAAGTCGTGCTGTGAAAAGGAATATAATATTTTGAAAACCGACATTTAGAGAGCGTCGATGTAAGTACAGTATAATCCCTCGCCAACCGCGGAGCCAGCAACCACGGTTTCGCGTAACCGCACGAGTGAAGTTCTGCGCCCTGGTATCACCAGTTGTAGATTCGCCAACCACGAGGTTTCCATGGAACCTATAACCCTCGAGTTAGAAGAGGGGTTACTGTATATGCAAAGATGTGTAAGAGTTTGAATCTGGTTCGGGAAATCCAGGAATTTTGAGTGATATTTTTTTCCCGATGGCTTTTCCTTGAAATTTGAGTATGGGTAAATTCGTTGAATCATCTTCAAGCGGGTGGAATGGTGTTTACACTCTAACCAACAATATAAACTGCCGACGTTGGCCATCTTTTGGTGCTCGTGGTGCATGCATGCAGAGTTGATTCACCCATTTGATCGCCATCTTAGGCCTGCCTATAACACCCTTTGTGAGTTCATGAGTGGATTTTAAGAATTTTTAATGCTCTCAATGAGATTTTCACACAATTTAACACCGGAATCAACCCTCCTTAACGCTGTCGGAAAAGTATGCAACTGACTCAGTGGCGGATCCAGAGGTGAAGGAGGCATGGGGGCACGGGGGCACGTGCCCCCAGAAGCCTCAAATTTTGCCTTTTTTCAATAGAAAAGAGCCCGAAATCGCTTCCACCGACGCTTCAAAGCTTAAAATTTCACAGGCGTGCCCCCTTCCCCAGAAAAATTTTCTGGATCCGCCACTGAACAGACTCATTGTTGAATGATTCATCTGGATACAATTACTACATTCTTATATTATTTCATAATCTCCAGAACATCAGAAAAACCCAGGCAGCAAGTGCAGTCAACATTTCATGCATTCAATTAATTTAAACGGAAAATCCACCTTTTTGAGGTTTCGATGATGTTTATATTTAAACCCGGTAGTTACGTCTATTTAGTAGTATATGTCTGAGAAAAGAGTGAATTGTGTAGCGCCGGTTGTTTATAATGGAAGTAATTTCCTGAGTTAATGAGTGGACTTTGAAAGTTTCCTTTCATTCGTATCGTTATTTTCGCAGAATTTGCTTTAGAATCAATGTTCCTTACTTCGGCAGCAAAAAGTAAGCATCAGAACCATTCATGAAAATAAGTAAATTAAGAAAAAGTCTATAGACGACCCGACTATTTTTACGAATGATGTGAGTTTCAAGAGGAAGAATGAAGAGAATTAGAAGCAAAACAAATACATAATGTGAGAGAAAAAGTGCATTAATTTCAGCCCAGGGCAGTTCATTAACGGCAAGTATTATTAATAAGTATAAAAATTTAATGATGAAATTGAGAAGCGATACGGGGCTTACCTCCTTAACTTTAATTTAAACGAAAAGCAAAAGAAAATGCACGGGAATAACGACAGAGTAAATTAATAAATAAATAATAAATAATATATAATAATAATATTACAGGCAGGAGTAAAACCGAGAAATTGAATGAACTACAGTCCTGAAATGAACTGCGATTGAAGCCTATATTGAGCCAACATTCGAAGGTCTACTCCTTCGCCTTAATGTCGTAAATCGCGAATAATACCTCTTCCCGCACCTGGCTTCAACTTTCGCCGGGTGGCTTAAAACTTTTCAATGAACCTACTTATGCGGGTTCATATTAATAATTGGAAAAAGTAATCAATGTTTTGCGATGTGGGAATCAAAGGAACAGTTATACAAACTATACGGCAGTCTGAGAGAGGAGGGGGAGTGAATATTGCTGGTGAAAAGTTAACTCGCTTAAATACGAAAGTATGGTTGATCTGTTTCGTTTAAAAGGGAGGTTTTGCAGGAAACTCAATTAATCTGGAGAGCGTGGCGCGCACGGACGCGGGGGGGGGGGAGAGGAATGGGGGAGTGGTAGAGCGGGGGGGGGGGGAGAAACAAGCTTGTTTCCACATCAAATAGCATTGTCATAAGTTGGATGCAAAAAACATCGGTTGGTGTGCCTGAGATGCGGGATTAATGCACGAGAGAAACTCTTTCCCCCTCTCTCTCTCTCTCACTCACTCTCTCTCTCTCTCTCTCTCTCTCAGTCTCACTCTCTCACTCTCTCTCTCCCGTTTTACCCCTCCTTTCTCTGTAGTATGAACTGAGCCAGGAGTTTTAATTGCATGGTTGGTGCGTGGGCCACGCTGCGATGCGATGGGTGGCTTGCGCGCTTGCAGTGTTCGCGCGTAATTCAAGCAAACCGAAGTTTGAAGAGGAGAGGAGTCGAATCCGCGCTGTGTCGGGCCGGGCCGGGCCGGGCCGGGCTGGGGTTTGCTGGAGGATGCTCTCTCATTGCTCGCCGCTCTTCACTCATAACAGTCGAGGATAAAGTTGATAATCTGATTTTGATGGCAGATTTGAATATTGATATTTCGCGGGAGGACACTTGAGTCCAACCCCTCCTCTCACCCCTTCCCCTCCCCCCTCCCCCTCGCACCCCTCCTTTCCTTCCTTCTCATCCCCCCCTTTCCCCAACAGCTACCGTTATTCCCGCGATGACAAAGGTTCTCCCCACTTGTGCTCTTCCACGCTTGTCCTTCTATCGTGGCTTTTCACTTCACCCGCGAGTCGATTTCAAGGAGTGCACTTTATAGATCACAAGCGCTGCCATTTACCATCTCCTGCTCCGGACGTTTTCCAATGCTTATTGTCGCTAGTATAGCTCGTACATCGCGGCTGCGGAGTGCGGACTGATCATTTTGCGGCTTCGGTGTCCCCCCCCATTTTTATGAATTCGAGAGTTACGGGGTGAGGGGGTGGTTTTCGCATCGACGCCTAAACGCTGTACATTAAAACTTGTAACTCTTAATGGCACGGAAGAAAGTGATTGGTAAGATCGAATTTCCGTCATGGTGACTGATTTACAGGGTTGCCGTTTGTCGTGATTTCCATGGAATGCCTGAAATTCAACGTTGAATCCACCGGTGGTTAAAAATATTGCTTTTTTTTTTTTTTTTTTTTTTTTTTTTTTTTTTTTTTTGGGAGTAATTTTTGACTTAATTATATTTTCATTTATTAGAAAATCTACTGCTATATCTATAGACACACGAATACGTTGAATCAAAGAGAATTGAATCTTTGCCGTGGACTCACTTTTGAGGAGAGCGAGAAACAAGTTCGTGAAAAATCTGCTGCCTCTACTCATAGTTTGTATTTGATTTTTATCCGATCCCAATGAACGAAACTAAAGCTAAGAGACTTTAAGAAAGTGTGCACACATATATGTATTGTAAGTGGACATTTTCAACGCTAAAACCGAATCAATTACATGAAGTCTAGCTGTTACTTTCAAAACTTTGTGCTTTCGATGGGTAGTAACGAGAGAAGTATATGATTTTTTTTTTTTTTTTTTTTTAAGGAGGAGGAAAAAGTAAACTTGGACAGGAAAAGTTTTATTTAAAGTTAGTTCACCGGGGCTTCGGTGCGATAAGGAAGCTTTAAAGTGGCTGGAATTGAATGTCAGTCTTGAACGCAGGTCAGATTTTATCACGTGGTGAAAGCAGCAGTTGGCGGATTGAGTTATCAGTGAGGTTGCGTGCTCCCGTATCAACCTCTGGCTCCGGCCTTTACACACGGCCGCATGTTTTGACAGCAGATTACACTTTTTTAAAAATTACCTAACCCCCACAAGAATCATTCTGAGTGATGATGTGTCTCAAATGAGTTTATAATCGAACACACTTTTACGTCACTCTTCCACAAACTTAACGTGCTTTTGATCCCCATTAACCCTTTGTATCCTGACGGTACTTTTTACCACCAAAATTAACATAGTTTTAAATGTATTTAAAAAAAAAAATCACTATGCACATCAAACTAAACTAGAAAAGTTCATTCTATTTACTGAGATTGATAAAGAATTTTTGAGAAGGGTATGTAATTGTGCCGGATTTAGAAGGTTTAAAAAATAAATCAATCAATAAGAATATAAATAGGTACATAAATGAATATATAGGTGGATAAATAAATAAATAAATAGATAAATAGTTAAACAAATATAAATAAGGAAATTAATACAGTAGAGTCTCGATTATCCGCGATTTCCGATTATCCGTGGTACCTCCGGCCCCAATTATCGCGGATAATCGAGACTCTACTGTAGATGAATTAATAAAGTTTCATCAACTTACGACTGTACTATTCCACAAAATCTAAAGATTTCCGAAATCACTGAAACCACCGTAAGTCAGCCGGAAAAGTTTGACTTTCACCTTCACCGGAAAACTGAAGAAAATCATTCCTTTTAAGAAAAAAAAAACGTTTGGAAACGTCTCCCAAACACCCAAGCAATGATTCAAAAGAGCCTCTTGATAGTCCTAATAAAAATAAAAGCAGCAGCATTCTTGCCTCATCCAACCACTTTAGAACAACAAATTTCACCGACAACTTCAATGCCTCAATACCCACGAAATTCACGCAAAAGGAGAAAATTTTCCCGAGTAACATGCACACTTGCTGTTTATAACGCACACTTTATAGACATTAAAGTTCTCATCAATTTATTATTTCAAGAACACCTTTATTCGCAGAGAACACTTTTAACACGTAACTGAAACCTAGAAATCTCACTTATGGAAAATATAATTGCTTTAAAGTAGGCCTGTGTGATGTCTA
The DNA here is from genome assembly GCA_011764245.1 of Trialeurodes vaporariorum. Classification (NCBI taxonomy): domain Eukaryota; kingdom Metazoa; phylum Arthropoda; class Insecta; order Hemiptera; family Aleyrodidae; genus Trialeurodes; species Trialeurodes vaporariorum. The sequence goes on from VMOF01000111.1 coordinate 71,644,439, forward strand.
ATTTTGTGCATCCAAGTTCGATATCCAAAAAACATCGACATTTTATCGATGCATCGAAACAAATTTTAAAAAGTCAATAATGAGAAACCATTGAAAATTGAAGGCTAGAGTGGATAAAGGGATTTACGTGACATTTTGGAAAAGATCGAGTTAGCACAGTGGATGAAGGAGTAATGATGGTATCTATCTATAAATTTTTCAGCTTGGTTCAAAAAATGTAGGATTTGACTCTACTTTCGAAGCTGTTGCGGTTGATGTTCAGCTAAAATGTCGAAAACGTCCATACTTTGAACTTTAAAGTCGATTTTCTCAAAATCAAAAAAGTGTCACATAACCCCTTTATTCACTCTACCCTTCAATTATGATACTTTTTTTGTGCTTTTGAGATGGTCTAAGAGGAAAAGATGACACTGATCGATGTCAAAACATTGATGAATAACGAGTTTCGATGCATCGATTGACATCAACATTAGCATCGAATCCATTCGATAGCAGGAAAACAACAAAGCTTCGATCGATGCATCGAATATCGCTCAGGGCCACTTTAAAGGGTGAAAACGATGATTTTTGATGACTTCTTCCACTAATTTTCAGTCATTTTTTTCGATCTCCGATCAAAGTGAGCCGGTGAATTGAAAAATGTCACCGAATAAACATAAAGAGGCAGCTCTATCGATTTGAACAATTTTGCTGAATTTTCCCATCAACAACCAACTTTAACATTATAGATCAAAGTAGAAAAATCGAATAATTATCTTTAAAAAAAAAAAAAAAAAAAAAAAAAAAAAAAAAAAAAAAAAAAAATGGCAACTCTGGATTTGAATACCTCCCTCCTTAAATAAGTTTAATTTGTGGACTATATTTGTACTTTTAGATTCAAGGAGGGCGGTTTTTCATGTTTGTTATTTTTCTGGAAGAGTGCAAACAATGTCTCAAAAGCGGAGAAATGACAGCGGAGACATGGAGCCTCTAGATGAAGAAGGTAATGATGAAGTGCATGAGAACGTGTCCGCACGTAAGAGGATGAGGTTGGAGCTACGTGCAGAAAACATCTTGAAACAGACGTCAAAACCCAACGGAGGACCTTGGCTCCGAAGCGATACTAAACTGCATCAAAAGGCTTCCATCTTATCATTGCCACCGGAAATCATGCACAACATTTTTTTAAGGTGATCATTGCTTTTACACGCTTTATTCCATCTAAAAAGGTACTGGCTAGAGCCCCTGTGTTGCGTGTATACATGGGTGTACCTGTGCAAAGGGCCCCCTAGAAATCCGCTGTTGGTAATAAAAAAAAAAAATTACCTGTAATAATTGAAAGAAAGAAATAATAAATGGTGTACAACGAATAACGGAGTAAAGAAGAACTCATTTTAGGAATGAAGTTTTTTCACTTTTGGTGATTAAACGGAGCACATCGAGAGGGGAATCCGTTCATAGAAGGTTCTTCCATTTTTACTCAGAGCGAGGCATTCGTATTAACCCTTTAAAAACCAGGTTCGTTTAAAAGAACACGACTCTTTCGTTCATAGAGGAGAGGCAGTTAACTGTTCGTACTTAGGGGAGCTGGAATTGCCTATACGATAAATTGAAGGCGCCCGAAGAAAGCTAATTTTATAATTGTTTTCATCCAGAATAGCCTTTAATATAATAAAACAAAGTGGAAGAGACTAGAAGAGAAAAAAGAGGATACTCGGGCCTGGCTTTTAAAGGGTTAATATATGTCCTTCTGACGTCAATTCGAACAGACTTTCAACTTAAAGGCTCAATAGTGTAAGCAAGTGTGTCACTTCAGATGTGTTTTTGCAGATGCGAGTGCTAGATTTTCTTTTATCCATTATTCCACTATCTACGATTATATCATTACTTTGATTTACGAGTTGCAAAAACTAAAATTGTAAGCTTGAGTTTTTCTAATTTGATCGATTTTTTTTCTATCAAAGGAACATAAAACAACACTTTGCGCGCGTGTTTCTTTCCGTATCATTTGCAAAGTAGAGATAGCCTGAAATAAAGTTTGAGAGCGGCTAAATTAGCAAAGCTTTTGGAGGAGGACCCCTGATCCAGTGATCCCCCCTCCCAAGCTGGGGGGCGTCCCCCCAGACCTCCCAGTAGGGTTTCCAAACTTGGCCCCCTGAAGAAAAATGTAGTTATTGTGCCCATGCCTGCATATCAAAGGCGGCTCGTGCAATGTTGCAACAACGGATTCTCTCCGTTTAAACCTACGTTAAACAACCTAACTCCAGGAGATTTTCAGTGCATTCCTGAGAAATTAATACTTTTGCTTAGGTTCAAACGGCAAAAAACATATTGGCTAAATAGCACGAGCCGCCGTCACTGAGAAGTACTCGCTTTCAGGTTTAATCTTTTTTATACGAGAGTAAATCTCTGAGTATATATACACTTAAATTATGAGTATTTTACGAATCCAATGTAGTCTGTTCTAAGGCGCTAAGAATGTTTATACACTTAAATTATGAGTATTTCACGAATCCAATGTAGTCTGATCGAAGGCGCTAAGAATTTTTTCAAGAATTTCTTAATTAACATCGGGGAATTAAGTTCACGATTTTGTTTTGAACTTTTATCGAGCATTTTTCTGCGACTCGGAATATTAATCGAGCTAAGATTAGTCAGGAGTGGCAGGGGATCGATAAAGGTGGATGAGAATCTTGAAATATTTTATCAAGTAACTTAAAGTTAGTTTATTACTTTTTAATACGTTCAGGCAACATCGAAAAATAGTATACACAAGTTTACGCTCCGCTTTTTCTTTTCTTTTCACATCTTTTGTTCCATTTATGCATCAAGAGTGTCATTATTACAATACTCTCTTTTTATCTCGAAAATATGATTTGCCAAACCATTCTAACAAACGCAATAATCTTTGTTGTACTCCCGTCATTGACGAATCGTTTATTCCATGACCAAGCAATAGCAAATGGTTGTAAAGGTGAAAGGGCTTCACGCTGAGCTTTGAGCTGCGTTTGTAAAAAGTTCCTATCGCTCGACTTTCTGACTTTCATTCGGATGGAAAACAATCCGAGAGACATCCCATCCCACAGATTTTACCCTCGTTTATTAAACGTATCGAAGCCTAAGGGTGCACGAAAAGGTTGTCATTTCGAGAAACTTGAAAAGCAAGGCCTAATATTTATTTCAGAGGAGGGTCGAATCACCCGGATGAAAGAAAGAAAGAAAGAAAAAATGTGAACAAACATTGCTTTCCAATTTTACTCTGAATTTTCCTTTGCACGCGCCACTGATTTAGTCCTGATTGAATAATTTCGAGTTACTTTCATTTCCACTCATATTCTTTTTAATAAAAATCTCCTTGTGGGTGGATTCCAAGAGTTTGCTTAACTTTAACATTAAGAATTAGGGATGAGGTTCGTGGGGGCTCTTATGTTATTTTTTATGTATGACCAATGGGAGTCCCGTCAGTTTGCTCCAGTTGCTCATTTTATTTTGTAAGTTTATCATACTGTCATAAAAGTATGTGACATACATGTATGGTATACATACCAGGAATTTAAAGTTAATTTTCACGGTGTAGACATTTTTAGTAGACATTTTGTTTACCTTCGGGGAAAATAATCAAACGAATCAGCGGGTCATCGACTGAATAAGCAATAACCCGAATGAATGCATGCATTAATGAATATATAAATGAATGAATGAATGGGTAAATAATTTCTCTTGCTGTCTGTCTGAATTTTTCTCTGGAGATTTTATCATTATTCACTTCAGCAGCGGCTCGTACAATTTGTGACAGCAGCGGCTTTCCTCCATTTTATTCTATCAACAAGCTTTCACCATAGAGGGGCTACCACTTGTTTAAAGTCCTATCCCAAAGTGAGGTAGCATGTTGTTTGCCTCTTATTTTTTAACCTCAAATAAAAAAAGTGAATTTGTTCAATGGAAGTTGGCTCAAACTGAAATACAAATGTTTTAGAGTGGCTGCCTGGACACATAATTGTTTAACACTTACAACCATCCAGGTCAGAAGTTTTTGCTTGTCTTAGTCATGTGTCGGTCTTTTTTTTTTCAAAGAAAGTGTTACCTATGTCAATTTCTGTGTCCGGATGGCCACTATAAAACGATTTTACTTCCGTTTCAACCAGAGACAATATATAATAGAGACCACGAACTAGCCTTGCGCGCGGTGGCTGACTTTTTTTTCGGGGCTCAACAGAAATTAACATAGGGAGCATGAAGGAGCACCACCCAACACGGTCCATACGTTGACTGATGCAATTTCGGTGCTTCGGATTCACTAGGCAAAAATCTCAACGACGTTTCTCATCAGTCAACATATGGACCATGTTTGCGGTGTTCTGTTGAGACCCCGAAAAAAAAAGTTGCCACCGCGCGCAAACATGGGCAAGATAGATAGTGCGTGGTCTCTATTATATATTGTCTCTGGTTTCAACCCAAGTTCAAACTAATTCGACCCATTTGGCCCAATTTAAAGTTAAAACATAAAAAGGCAAATAAACCGAGCCTGTGCCAAAATATCCATAAGAGATCTCGACCTTGGCTGTCTCCGTATAGTGTCTTCAAAATTACATCCCAGAAAGCAGGTGCTATAGGGATACAGTTATAGCTTGTTAGATTCTATGTAAAACAATATTTTCGAGAATGAAGTGCTTTACCAAAACTCGTTTGTTGCACATAGAATCATAAGTGGAAGAAAAACGGTGTTGAAAAACTGCACGAGCCGTCACTGCTTCGTGTTTTCTCTTATCCCCGTGTTAAGAACTCTCATCATGGATCTGTTTGATTTAAAGGTTGAAAAGAGAAGAGAGGCAAGTTTTAGGGGCAGTCTGCAAACACTGGTTGGCGCTCATGAAAGATCCCATTTTCTGCACAAGTCTTGTCATCAAGAAGAAAGCTCCGTGTTCTTTCTACTGTCGAGTTCTTCAACAGTCGCCGCTCTTAAAACGATTGCGAATACACGAACGTGAAGAACTTGTACTCTTCCTGATGACCCTCAAAAAGTTCAACCCTTTCCTAGAAGAACTCACGATCCACGGTCTCATTCCCGACAACGATGACCACTATTTAAACTATGGCACTTGTTTTAAAAAGCTCAAATTTTTCTCGAACTTGAGAAGCTTGTCACTAACGAATGTTACAATGTACTACAAAAATATCGTTAAAACGCTTTCAAAGCTTGAGAATTTAAAAGTCTTAGAGCTGGTGGATTGTAATTTAAATCTGTCGTTTCTAAACTTGTTAGCTGAGAGCAATGTTAGATTGGAAGAATTCAGCTACAAGAACATATTTTCATCCTTTGTGCCAAACAAAATGGCTTTCAAGAAATTTTTCGTAAAAATGGGACCTAGTTTGAAAGTAGTTAAACTGTCGATTCCGAGGATGACAATCGATCTAATCCAAAGTATCGTTGAGAATTGCGAAAATTTAATTCATTTAGAGCTTCGCCTAAGATATAAGTTCATTGGCAATTCTTGGCTGGAGCTTTTGGGAAGTTTGAAACACTTGGAACACTTGAATTTGTTCGAAGTTCAGTGTACAAACGCGTCATATTGGAGTAACCTTCTGTCGGAACCTTCGCTTGCTCGGCTAAAATCGCTGAGCCTAAGTTTTTGCACCAATCTCCAACCGTCAGTTTTCGAAACGATTGGAACCAAGTTGAAAGAGCTGGAGTCGATATCTTTAAGTTGTCAAAACGCTGGAGCAACAGGACTTGCGCATATCATTAAGAATTGCTCCAAGTTGAAATCTTTGACGTTATCGCATGTCACTTCAATGACGGTAAAAAATCTCGTCCTCATTCCAGAATACCTGCCCAATCTTGAGGTTTTGTCCTTCCGGCCGAAAATGGGAAGCTCTAATGAACAATCGATAATGGAACAGATAGAACTTATGACCCCTGGTCTCAGTGTGAATTACTTTTACTGACATACTGATTTCCTTCAGTGATGAAATATCGAAGGCTACAAGGAAATAACATCGTATAACATTTCAGACGTTGTAAAAATGGGTCTATTTCAAACTTTTGCTGCAGCTCTGCAGGCCGATCATTTACTTCATCGTTAAACCGATCGTTAAGACTGTATATGAGTGATTCTATTAGTCGAAAATTGTAAAACTTGGCCGTTGTTATGGTAACCATCGTTAAAGTGCCTGCTATTTAAAGGTTACTCATGAGTAGCCTTTATATAACGAGACTTTTAATGATGGTTTAGCAATGGCCAAGTTTTACAATTTTCGACCAATAGCATTACTCATAGACAGTCTTAACGATCGGTTTAACGATGAAGTAAATGATCGGCTCGCTGAAGAAGGTCTATTCTTCTGTAAAATCACTTGAAAGTAACTTTGCGATCATCTGCAAGCTCCAAAATTAACTCATTAACTTAAAAAAATGCGTTTCACAAAATTTCAAGATGAAGGTCAAATGAGCGGATTACAATGGGAGAGTCCTATCTAATCGCATAGTTTCATGGTGAGAAAAGTGATTAATCATAGAGAGAACCACAACTCGATGCAACTCTTTCATTGTGGCCCACTCATATTAGGCCGCCATCTTGGATTTCTCTAAAAACGCCTTTGGTGGGTTCGAGAGTGAATTTTGAGACTTTTAGATGGTTTCAATGTGCACTGAAAAAAAATTAACTTTTACTGTTAAACGTAAGGACACCACTTAAAATCTGTTGGTTTGACTGTTTAAAGTAGTCAAATTAAGCCCGTGCTTTGTTAATTTAACTAATTTAAACGGTCAAACCAACAGAATTTAAGTGGCGTCCATACTTTCAACTATAAAAGAGTTAAAAGCACTTTTTTCAGTGTGATTTTCACGCGATTTTACGGTTGAATGTACCCCTCATGTCTTTGCAGCAGAAGTTTTTCACAGACCCATTAGGAAACTAACTCATCACATTTTTCTCCACTTGGCTCAACAAAAAAAAAAAAAACAAAAAAAAAAAACAAAAAACAAAATCGGGATTATTGGCGAGCTTGTCTACAAAAATCCTCATTCATTTACACTCTCAATTTATTTTTTTGATGATGATCTATGTCGAAAAATAGGTTCTTTCCATGATAGCCTTCATACAAAATGCTTCGTAATAAATGTCTTTTACGTCTTTAAGTAAAACGCAAAAACGGACGATGGTGCATAGAATGAGAGTTTATCTTATTCCTTCTCGTTGACCATTTTGGATGGGCAAAATGCGTATCTTTCCGTAAATTGCATTGAGTTTTTCAAAATTTTCATCAATACAGTGATAAATTGAAAACGAATATTATCTTCGCAAATCAACACTTTACTAGAGGAAACAAAAATAAAAATTGATAAAATTACGAGAATTGTAATTATGATTCGTATTTCTCATTTAAAAATTGTTAAGTAAGGATTGAATTAATCGAACATGGACGCTTGTCTATCAGCATCAATTTTAACACGTGGTGCACCCAAGCACTAAATGGTCTGAGATGGTTAAAAAAATGGTCAAAAATCACCAAGTCAATTTTTCAATTTATCATTTTTTAAACTTTCAAGACCAATTTCAATCTCAGAAAACACTTTCAATGAGCCATGTACCTCTGTAAAAGTCACTGGTTAACATTAAGTTTAAAGAGTCGTAAAAGGTGATTATCAGTGGCGTATTGTGCATTTTGGCAACATTGTACTGTGTCCATTTAAACCAATGTAAAATGTGTCGAATGCGAAAATGTTCACCGAACAATAGTTCGATCTTTTTCATGGGTTTAAATGGAAGAACTGCGACGTTGCCAAATCGCACGCTACGCCACTGGTGATTACTGATGACTTTTTTTCACCGATTTTCGGCAACTTTTTCGATCTCAGCTAAAGAGTAGGTCTATTCTGGTGTAAAATCACTAAAGTAAAACGTTGGGGGGTATTAGAAAGTTTCGAAATCGACTCTTATACTCAATAAATGAATTTAACGAAATTCTATGATGCCACGGTCAAATCAGAAGGTCACAATGGAGGAGCCATTTCATTATGGCTTTCTCTGTGATGAATCACTTTTCTCAGCATCGAAAGGTGCGATTAGATGGGACTCCTCCAGGTGATCCGCTCATTTGACCACCATCTTGGAATTTTGTTTAACCCATTTATTGAGTTTATGGGTCAATTTTGGAACTTTTAAATTTTCCCAAAGGAGGAGTTATTTTAAAGTGATTTTATACCAGAATAGCCCCTCTCTATAGCTATATCAAAAGTTTGCAAACATAGGCGGATCCAGCAATCTGGCAACTGCACATTATTCCCATTTGAATGTATGATAAACAATCGATTCTTGAAGGGGCCGCGGCCCCGTGACTAATCGATTATTTGCCATGCAATAAAATGGGATGAATACACCGTTGCCAGATTGCTGGATCCACCTATGTTTGCAAAAGACTCGTTCTGGTACTTTTTGAATGTTTTGGGGCAGTGGCGCGTGCAATTTGGCAACAACGTGTTTTTTTCCATTTAAACCTATATAAATCAATCGACCCTCAGGAGGTGCGCAGTTTTCATGCGCATATAATACTTTTGCATAAGTTTAAATGGGAAATTATCATGGTTGCCAAATTGCACGAACTGCCACTGTTTTGGAGGTAATCCTTTTCGCCAGGTAAGATCTATTCGACTCTCTGCGTGCCTATAAGGCCCGCTGCCGGCAAATTTAAGATCTTTACCGATACAGAGATCGCTACAGCCTACAGATGTTACATTCGGGGGTGAGGGGTTAGCTTCGGCACGATTTATCGGGAGCAAAGTGAAACTGTTATGAATTATTTAGACCCATTACAATGTTAATAGTTTTGTCCACGGCGATACAAATATCAACACCGGGGGAGGCTTACCGCATCGGTTGGTGTGGAACAGCAAACAGTTTGACCGAAAATAGGCGATGAGTGGGCGTTGCGTTTGGAAGACGGGGGAAGCTATAATGGTAGGGTACATTTCAATGACAAAAGTAATTTCCAGCAGAGAAACAGGGGAGGGGGGAGAGAGGAGGGTGAATTGCGAGACCTGAACCGAGGGGAATGGGACTGGGGCAGCCGGCGGGAACAGGAGTGAGGAGAGTATAGCAGTGGTCGGCATTTGAATGAAAACCATACACGGCACGATTCGCGCGTCCGGTCACTTTTTACATTCCTCGAGGTCCGAACCACCGAATGTTCCGATGTTCGACCATCATCTCGTGGTCAATTCCACAACTTCGACCCTCCCCCAGGCTCCGCACCCCCATTTTCCTCTCCACTTCACTGAACGCGCGAGTGTTAGCAAGGGGTTTAAATGAAAGCTGTTGAACGAACGCAACATCGCAATTTGCCGGACAACAAAATTTATTGTTTAACGATATGATATTATAGTGAGTTTAATAAAATCCGGCTATTCTTTTTATTCCACTCAAGCTAATCGAATTCCTGCTTTTTTTCTCGCCTCCCTCGAAACGGCCTTTGATCATTGGAGAACTTCTCCTTCACGGTGACAATCATTTTGCCTCACCTTTGCAAGCCGCCACTATACGGATTCGCCGCAAATAGTTATACTCTGTTCACGATAAGAAGGCTGGTGAGAATTCAGGTTGTAATGCACTATTTAGCAACAGTGCGGCTATGCCGACTACTCCAACCCTCCGCAGTTGGCCGTTGTTCTCCCAACCTATCTCTTGGCACGGAGGATTTCCAAGAACCGACAGACTAAAATGTACACTCGTCCAGTAAAAATTGCAAACGGTCAATAATACGAAAAAACGGACAAAATTTTCGTCCTAAAGAACCAAAACTCGGCAAAAATAGTCCTTTATATTGATGACTCAGAAATTTGTATTTTTCAGTCCGAATTAAAGTCAGGATATTTCGTCGAACATCGAATTTCTGAGTCATCAATTTACAAACTCGACTATTTTCGCCGAGTTTTGGCCCTTTAGAGCGAAATTTTTTTCCGCTTTTTCGTATTTATGACCATTTGAAATTTTTACTGGATGAGTGTAAATTTTAGAGTCCGTCGGCTTTTGGAAATCCTCCGTGCAGAGAGAGAAGTGGGGAGAACAACGGCCACTGCGAAGGGTTGGAGTAGCCGGCATAGCCGCACTGTTGCTAAATAGTGCATTACTACCTGAATTCTCACCCGCCTTCTTATCGTGAACAGAGTATATACTCTGTTCAAGATAAGGAGACATTTGACGATTCAGGTAGACACGCTTTATTTTGCAACGCCGAACCTTTGAATGCAAGCATTTGCGTTCACGAGGGCTATGTCCAACTCGAACCTTCACCGGGACGAAGCAATACCGAGAATCGACGGACTATGAATTTTATCCGTGGCAAAGTCAAATTAGAGACGGTGACAGATACGACAAAATTGATGAAATGTCGGTTCACAGGGTCAAAATTTATTTATGGGTGTAATTTGATTGGATTCTTGACAAAACAAATCTCCGAGGGTGGTGAGGAGTCAATTTTGACTTATTTTGTCGACTAACGATCCTTCCTTCGGACCGAAATTTCATCGATTTTGTTGTATCTGCAACCGTTTCAAATTTGACTTTTGCTCGGGTAAAATTCATAGGCAGGTGATTCTCGGTATTGCCTCATCCCCTCGTCCCGGTGGAGGTTCGAGTCGGACAAAGCCCTCGTGAGCGCAAATGCTTGCATTCAAAGGCTCGGCGTTGCAAAATAGTGCGTCTCTACCTGAAATCGCCAAATTTCTTCTTATCTTGAACATAGTATAAATGAAACTGAATCATATCGATTGAACGCCAATCTGTAGGCAAAGGAAAAGCGCAAGTTTCGATATCAATCCTCAATCGTAAATCAATCCATCTAACCGTGTATTGTGATAAATCAATCTTTGTAACGAATCGGGGAACTGAAATCGCCTTAATGAACAATACAGTGGGAAAGTGGGTATACCTGACCGCGAGTGAAAGGGAATCGTGACAAAAATAACTTTTGCGACGAAAACGGTCACGAGAGCTCTCAGCAGCTCTGTCAAGCGTGTCCATGGGTAAACGTAGCTCAGTAGGAATTGATTAAATACGGATTTCGAGAGTCGCAAAGGTACATTCCTCCGGTCGGACTGCAACAGTTCAAAACTAAACGAAAATTAATAACGAACAATACTGGGAACGCGCCCGTTTCCGTACTCTCTCCTTCTCCCCCTCTCTCTCTCTCTCTTTCACTGCTTCCCATCTCTCTCTCTCTCTCTCTCTCTCTCTTTCTCTCTCTCTCTCTCTCTCTCTCTCTCTCTCTCTCTCTCTCTCTCTCTCTCTCTCTTCCCAGTAATGTCAACTATGCGCCAAGTTTATGGGCGTTTCTGCGAGAGTACTTCTGGTGCGGTAGTGGTGAGGTGAGAGGGTGGGGTTTGGCTATGCGGGGGGGGGGGGGAAGAAGAGGAGGAGGGAGGGAATGAAGGAGGTGGTAGAGAGGGCAGCGAGTTCTACTTACTTGTTTGTCCGACTAATATTTCACATTAACTTGCGGTTTTTCACGATGCGCAGTTTTCATACATAATGGATTTCAGCTGTCACGTGTTTCCCTTCACTTGTGCTGTACACGTCTTACATCCACCGCCACTATACTGCCTCGCCTTTCACCTTGCGTCCAACCTCTCGTGCACTACGGCTACCGCCCTTCTAACCCCCCCCCCCCCCGCGCACAGCCCACACCCAACCCTACCGGTGAAACCGCTCTCCTCTTACTTCACCACGTGACTCCTGCCACGCTCTTGTTCTCAAGTTTATTTATGCCCTAATTTGGAAAGTCTTGACTCTTACTTGGATCAAGCGCGCGTTTCCAATTCTCCCCCCCTCCTCCTCATCCTCCCATCCACCCCTCTTTCCCTCCATCCCTTGACACTGTCTCCCGTCCCGAAGTTGGTTCAAGTGTCTTATTTCGAGTCTATATGCGCATCTCACACCGGGATGAAACGTGTCCAAAGACCCAAACACGACGACGGTGGAAATTCTTCAGACTATTTGTGAAAGTCGCCGTCTAAATTAGATCGCTAAATGGTGTCTTGGAATCTTATCTCAATGTGTGTCGAGATTTCCTTTTCTATATGAGGAGGTTCTTGAAGCGTTCTCGGAGTGAGAGGAAATGGGAGAAAATCTTGAGACTTCCACGAGGAGTTTTGTACTTCAAGGTGAGGTATACGATACACGTATGGGGCACGGTTCTGACTAATTGACAGTGAGAAACTATATCAGTGTAACACACTAAAGTCTAAATTGCGGTCTAGCTTATTGTTTGTAAACTGAGCAGTGAATTATGAACTAAAAGGTTTGATCACAAACGTACGTGCTTGTCATCAAACTATTTTAAACACCGCAGTTACTGTATCAGGGTATGAATACTTAAGTCCCGAGGCAGAGAGGTTAAGAAATAATGTCACACCACTGCAAGGGAAAATTGAAGATTTTTCAAATTTCATCCTCTCCCCACATCATGTACTTTTTCTTCGATAAATACAGGGTGTCCCAAAATTGATAGTAAATATTTTTACCACGTATTTTTGGGGCCAAAATAAGACTTTTTTTTCCTATGAACACGTGTCCGAAAATGCCCCCCCTCGGAGCTACAGCCCCCCAAAGTTTTTAAAAAAAATCGGTTTTTCTTCGATTCTAGCAACGGATCTCCGTAAAAATGAATGAAAATTGGTTTCCAAGGGTAATTTTAGGCGTTCTTTCCAATTCCGGGGTCGAAAATTTCCGAAAGGGTCAAGAAAGGGGGGTTTGAGGGGGTTCAATTTTAAATTGAATAATTTTTTAGTGCTCCGTAAGAAAATGAGAAAAATAACAAAAGAATCTAATGGAACAAAACAAAAGGAACATTTTTGATCTCTTGTGTTTTTTTCATAAGACACACGGGAAACCAGTAAAATCGATTTTTCGCCGGGAGCGCACAGCCCGATAGCGCTGTTTCAGTGCCGCGTTGCGTCGAGTCGATCGTTGAGTCAGTTGAGTGCACTGAGCAGCGCTATCGGGCTGTGCGCTCCCGGCGAAAAATCGATTTTACTGGTTTCCCGTGTGTCTTATGAAAAAAACACAAGAGATCAAAAATGTTCCTTTTGTTTTGTTTCATTAGATTCTTTTGTTATTTTTCTCATTTTCTTACGGAGCACTAAAAAATTATTCAATTTAAAATTTGAACCCCCCTCAAACCCCCCTTTCTTGACCCTTTCGGAAATTTTCGACCCCGGAATTGGAAAGAACGCCTAAAATTACCCTTGGAAACCAATTTTCATTCATTTTTACGGAGATCCGTTGCTAGAATCGAAGAAAAACCGATTTTTTTTAAAAACTTTGGGGGGCTGTAGCTCCGAGGGGGGGCATTTTCGGACACGTGTTCATAGGAAAAAAAAGTCTTATTTTGGCCCCAAAAATACGTGGTAAAAATATTTACTATCAATTTTGGGACACCCTGTATAAATGAAATCTATCACTTGCAGAAGAAATTGAAATTAGTTGTTTAGTTCCGTCTAAAGGAAAAACGAAGAGCAGCTTAATTTGTATAACTTCGACGAAACAATTGATAAGTCATACGGCAGATGGGCGCTATTTAGTCGGTGAAATTTTGATCCGTACAACCATGCGAAACAAAAGCGGAAATGAGTAAAATAAAAAAGCGTTGAAGTTGCCTCATCGTGTCAAAGATGTTGATGAGTATATCAAGGTATTTGAACATATATGGAAGGGTTTAGTAATGGCGGCAGCCAGTGATGAGCGTTCCAAACAAAAACAGTTTGTCCCTCTTGCTCTCACGTAACCCCCATGTACTGCCATCTCACTCTAATTTCAAACATCGTTTATAGAGACATCTTTCGTGAATTTTTTTGGCGGAAATGAATTCATCGAGGAATTTCAACGCGATTTTTATCATAATATGTCGTAAAACAAGGCTCTGTATACGAATTTCGAAACTAGAAAGAGATGGGTATACATGGGGGTCACGGGAGAGTAAGTGAGATAGTTTGGAACGCTACGCGAGTTTTATCACAACCGCTTGCGACCGATGAGTGCATTGTTGTGGTTGTTGGCTAACCGTTGACTCTGCACTAAAACCGTCTATTGATGCAGTTAGTGCTTAATACTTCGTGTTAAAAATAAATAAAACAAAATAAAATAACCAATATGCTACGAATTTTGATGAAGATTTTTTATAAAAATAACACACCTACGGCCTGACTGTAAAATCCTTGGTAGAGGTTACCCTGTGCGTGGTGGGGAGAGGAAGTTTTAGGGTAGAAGGATAGTTGAGAATAAAGACGATTTAACATTAATGGAAAAACAGTAAAAGAGTAGAGAGGGTTTAGCTCGGTATAAAAAGTTATTATGGAGAGGAATTTAATTCTAAGAAAGATTAATTGTTATCTTATGTGAAAGAAGAACGGGAAATATGCTGTAACTTAAATTTAATTTGGTAGGGTATAGACCAGAGACAAATAAGAGACCCTGCACACCGTATGCTTCCCGTGTTAGAAAAGTGAGGCAAGTTTAGTGCGGTTAGTTTTGTTCGGGAGTCACCGGCTGCAACGATAAACACTTGCCTACTGTAGAATGGTGAAGGCCAACAAAAGGCTGTGATTGGTCCGCGGTCCCGGAAACGGAAACAGGTTTTGCTTGTCGAATGCAAAACACACGCTCATCAGTCAACAGCAGGCAATAGTTGGCTGTTGTTCCGATGAGTTCCGACCAAAATAAAATTGAGCCAGAAAAGTGGACACCTGTCGCAAGTTTTATGCTGGGTCTCTATTTGTCTCTGGTATAGACTTACTATAGTAAAGCAGGACGTAATACTTTATTTTCTTTGTTGATATTCATACACCATCTTAAATATTTATTTGTTTATTTATCTATCTATCTATCCATTTGTTTATTTATTTATTTATTTATTTATTTATTTATTTATTTATTTATTTATTTATTTATTTATTTATTTATTTTTTATTTTATTTGTTTATATTTTTTTTATTTACATTTGTTTCTTTTCAAGAACATCTCTCAAAGAAAACTTGTTATTTAAGGGGATGACAGAGGAAACGAAATACAGGGGATGTAGAGAGAAGGGACAAGAGAGCAAAAGAGAGGGATGGCGAGGACGGATGGAGGAAAAAGAGAATTAAAAAACGAATATGAGGGATTATAGCTGTTGAGCGACGCTCCGCGTGCAGGACTTTCGGGAGTAGGGGCAAAGGGGAATTGGAAAAGAGGGGGGGCGAATATCGTGCCGCACGCTAAGTTGGAGCCGCTTGCCGAACTAACTTTAAGCTGAGCTTTCACACTATTCGGTCCTAGTTACTCTTGTGCGAGCGAAAATATTTCGAACGGATGCTTTAAATGCATTTATTCTCTCTTTGCAATGAACTTTTTTGATCATTTTCTCGTCGGAATTGTGTTATATATCTAGAACAGCGTTTTTCATAGCTTCTGAAGACCGTATATACCCGTCATTTGGAAAATCAACCAACACTGAGGAAAATACCCAATTACCTTAACAAGAATTCTGGAAATTATACTTTCCTAACCAGAATTCCGGTAATAGTAATCGGAATTCCGGTTACAGTTACCGGAATTTCAGTTATATAGTTACCAGAATTCCGGCTAGGAAAGTTTTAAACAGAGTTCTTGTTACGGCAACAGGAAATTTTCTCTTTGCACAGTAGCGGCTCCTGCAATTTGGCAACAACTGCAGGTTCTCTTTATTTAAACTTACGTATAATAATCGATCTTCAGACGATTCACTGAGTCTCTGAAAAATCTATGCTTTTTCGTAGGTTCAAATGGCAAACAAATATGGGGTTTCCAAATAGCACGAGCCGCTACTGCTTCAACCTTCGATGGAACTGGGATGGAGTTTCATCATAGCCATGGAGGTGGAAACTTGTATGTTTTTTATTCCATTTTGTTTTACAATTGATCAAGGTCCTGTCATTCGGACCGAAACGTCTTGTGTATAATTTAACACTATTTTAGCCTTGTGTCCCATTTTCTCTTCGTTAATTATTTATGTGTTGGGCTTGTTACATTTTAATTTGTATACGCAAATGTGTAGTAGGTGTCAGTTTAGTACTAGGTAATGTATAATAGTACTGTAAATACAAAAATTAAAAATAAAATTCTCTGAGCTGAACTGTGTAATATTTGAAACATGTCATTAAATACATACACATTAAAACGGTATCTCTGCTTTTCATAACCGCATGAAAGCAAACTGAGCTCTGTGATTTTTAATGCCTTGATGATTAAACTGTGCGTCGAGCTGCGCTTTTGAGAATCGAGAGTTGAAACTACTCGAACCGTAGCGTAGCCCAGCCGTGGCTCGAAGCCGGAATCGACCTACCCCCGGAAACAACATCTTAGGGGTTAAATATTTGATCGAGCGTAACAAGCTGTAGAAATGTGACCGCCTTCCGACTCCCTCCAGCCTCCCCCCCTCACCCACCCGACCCCCAACTTCCCCCTCACACCCTGCTCCAGTGCCTCTGCCATGTCACGTCTATGTCGTCGTCGTCCTAGGTGCCCGGCTCGGTCGTCAGATCAACTTTCTCGATCTAAGTCTACTTCATGGGTCGGTTCAAGCGTTCAACAGCTCCCTTTTCCCCACGCTCTCCTTTCACCTCCCACCCCCCACCTCCCCACCTCCCCACCTTTCTGCCACTCCTATTTCAAGTCACAATTTTTTTCTTTTTCGGGGTTCCAGTCGCCTGCACTCGAAAAGTGTTTTCGCCTCCTCCTCGTCGCATTCGTTATTGATGCAACTCAATTTCTGCGAGTCGCTTTCGCGTTTGGGCTTCTGCGATGTCAATATCGATGCATTTGTCTTTAGCCTCCACTTGAGGACAGTGACAGTGGTTGCCAGATCCCCGACGCTGAAGGGAAACCTGCGTCTGTTTTACCCTTTAACCCTGTACAGACCAGGTTTGATCAAAAG
The DNA here is from genome assembly GCA_011764245.1 of Trialeurodes vaporariorum. Lineage (NCBI taxonomy): Eukaryota > Metazoa > Arthropoda > Insecta > Hemiptera > Aleyrodidae > Trialeurodes > Trialeurodes vaporariorum. The sequence continues at coordinate 71,661,362 of VMOF01000111.1, forward strand.
AACGCCACTCTTCCGTGAGTATACGGAGGGTAGTTAACTGTTCGTACTCGGGGGAGTTGGAATTGCCTATACGACGCATTGAAGGCGCACAAACGAAACCTTATCTTGTAAGTGTCAACCTCTAGAATGAATCGCGTTTATTCTGAATCGCTAAATACAGGAGCAATGTGAAATAAACTGGAGGAAAAAACGAGTATACTACTCGGGCTTGGCTCAAAAGGTTAACAACCAGGTTCAGGTTACGTAAAAAAAAAAAAAAAAAAAAAAAAAAAGAAAAAAAAGAAATGGAAGTCATGACTGACTCTTTAGTAGGTAGTTAAATATTCGTACTGAGCGGTGTTAATTTTGCCTACCTCGATATTTGAAGGCACTCGATGAACGCATTATTTTACGAATGTTAACAATGCGCTGTAGCGTTTACTGTTGATGAGAGTTTCGGGTTATGAAGACGAATAACTCGGGTGTGGTACTGAAAGGATGAATCCCTGGAAAAAAATGGTCCATACAGGTCCATAACCAATTCCCTAAACAAAGTATGGATATTTATAGATCTGTAATGATATCCTATACCCATACAATGTCCATTAATTTTCATCCAAATGGATCCATACATATCCATACTCTGTATAGGAAATTGGTTACGGACCTTATGGACCTGTATGGACCATTTTTTTCAGGGATATTAAGGATTATTCCACTCCGCGATAACAGGACTGTTTGCTGACGCCCAAAAATGTCATATACATTGCATCGTTAAAACGTTTACAGCTACCAAACGAATGTATACTTTGTCGAAGGCGTTACTTTCACAGAGTCGTAGCAAGGAATCCTTTGTTCTCTCTTTGTTTCTAATTCGATCAAATGTGTTAGAAAAGGACAGATAAGCTGGGCTGAAGTAATTTGATGGTCCCTCTCCATCCTTTTCTAGCACATATGTGTTCAAAAGAGAGAGAAGAGAGAGGAAGTCAAATTCTTGGCTACGGCTATGTTATGTCAGCAATGTCTACGATAACAAAACGTGAATTTATAGTCATTCAAATTATCTAGCTTTTTAAAGGTCAAAAAAGGTGGGATGACCCGTTAGAGTGATCATGATTATTCTGTCATGGCAGAATTACCTTTTGACTCCTCGAAAGCAAAGTTATTTCAATTCATCATTAAATTGACGGTTAATTTTGATTGACCTTGCTAAAAGAAACACTTTTGACAGAGATGTTTATTCGTTTTTTAGCTTTAAACGTTTTAACTATGCAATTTCTGTGGCAATTATAGGCATGAGCGATAAGTCCTGTTGTCGCTGAAATTACCCTTTTAGTTTTTCCTCTCAATGAAACGTGCGTGAAATTTGATTAGGTTCATTATAAGTACGGTTATTTTGCGGTTCAAACTATGGAACTCCCTGAGGATCTATATTTTCCAGTGAGTTCACACTGATAGTAAATTTATACACCGCAATCCTAGAAAACTTTTAACAGGCAAGTTGGCAACGCTGAACTGTCTCTCCTACGCCCAACTTTATTCTAGATGAAGGGTCCAAGAAAAAGTGTGGATGCAGTCATTAGGATGCATCAAAAATACGTCCTCCGTTCTCGTAGAAAAAGAAAACAAAATTCTGTCTCCACGGAAAATAGACGCCTTGGTATGAATAATGAAAATACAGATCAGTTTTAACCCTTACGGTACCAAGCCCGAGGTATTTGTTTGCGTTGCTCGAACTATCATTGACAGCAAAGGCTACGCAAACTTGTTAACATTTAAAAAACAATGTTTCATCGAGCGCCTTCAATTACAGGGATATTCAAAAGGAATACCGCGGAGAACAAATATTTATCTACCCACCAAAGAGCGAGTTGCGTAGCTTCGATTTATTCTGGTAAATTAAACCACCAGCTGATCGGGGCCTTGAAAGTTGAATGGATCGATAAAACAATAAACACGTGATATCCAAATTTCACGGATTAAGCTACATTTTTTTTTCCAAGGAATTGTTTGACTTTGAAATCCTAGCTGTATCCTGCCTTGATTTGAAACTTTTCTCTTTTACTCACTTCGTTAGTATATGTATGTATAACGTATACATTGTTTTTCAGAATGAATTTTTATTTCTTTTGCATCTTATTTCTAGTTGTTTTGCTCAAATTGAAGTTACAGTCCTCTTTTTTTTATTTTTTTTATTTATTTTTTATCCAGCTGTGATGTTGGCATTAGTGCCGTAAGGGGGGGGGTAAACTGTTCACCCCGTGCCGCTGCCCCTGTCAATCAAAAGTCTAACAAGCATAAAAAACAAAGAAGGAATTAACAGCCAAAACCTCTGATTATTTATTCGGAGAAACGCCATAGGTGTGTTATTTTCATAAAAAATATTCATCAAAATTCGCAACATATTGGTTAGGTATTTTATTATATTTATTTTTAACAAGAAGCATTAAGCAATGCTGCTATAAGTGCATCAATAGACGGTTTTAGAGCTGAGTCAACGGTTAGCCCAGTAGCGTCATTTGGGGATGGGGCATCGGCAAATCCCCCCCCCCCCCGTGGTTTGGCACATCCAGAAATTTTGGCTCTCACAGAAAATTCTAGGAGCAAAACAAAAAAAAGTCAAATTTTTGAGTATGGGTTAAAAAACAAATTTATTGAAAAATCGGGAACAAATTGTATTTTTTCCTAAAATTTGGCTAGATAGTAAAGTGATCACGCCCGTGAGGGTCATATCAAAGTCCTCGAAGGTCAGAGTTTCACGGAACAAATGCATGAGAAGCAAAATAAATAAAAGAAAAGGTCATCAGATTTTTGCCCCCCCCCCCCCCCCCGCCCCCATTGACAAGAACCTGAAATGACGCCATTACATCAGATGACCGGGGGAGGCCTAGAGGAGGCAGCGAAGGGTTTTGGTTGTGCGACACGCTCGATCAAACACAAAACCTCAAAAACAAAGAAAAACCTCCGCCATCTTGAAAAGTGAGCGAACACAGTTGCCAGATTGTGCTGGAAAATTCTAAATCTTGTTTCCAAAAGGCTCGTAGGTGAGTTTTTGTTCTGATTCTAGTATTCTACGCGGTATAAGGATACCATTTTAGAATGGATCGAATTTCATCGAAATGAAGGAGAAGTTGGCAACCACGAACAATGAGACGATATCATTCATCACATCGTGAATCGTGATACTTTATTTGGAATAAATCGCGCAGTGAGCGGTTAAGCCGTCACGAGAGCCCACGCACGCGAAGTTGTTAAGTTAGGTCAAAAATCACTCTCATGCGTGCTCGTTAGATATATACTTACACACTTTAGTTATTGCAACCTTCTCAACTCCTTCGTTAGTGAATGAGGGGCGTCACTTTCACAACCTCGTTTCCGGGGGTTTTTTTTCTCTTTTTTTTTTTTTTCAAAAGCTTGCTTGATTTCCGACATCCTCTTTTTTTTTTTTTTTTAATATCAACTACTGGATAAAAATGTTGAGGTAAAACTAGTCGTAATTTCTGTCATCATTCTTGAAACGAAGAAGAAGAAGAAAAATCGAATCGTGATTAAAATAACGAGCTCCTTGTCACTTTACGAGTTACAGCTAGTGCGGTAGCGAGGGTTATTAAAATATGGTTAATTTCTCATGCTCGAGACTAAACAGATGCGCCGCCATAAATTTTTATGTCGTAGAGAGACCAGCGACTGTGAAATCGTTTCATGGAACGGAGGAGGGAGGGGAGAAAGAGGAGGTGGGGGGAGGAGGGAAAAAGAGATGAGGTTGTAAGTGTAAAGACTGTTAGCTGCGAGAAAGAGGAAGAGAGAGAGAGAGAGAGAGAGAGAGAGAGAGAGAGAGAGAGAGAGAGAGGGGGGGTATATAGAACACGAAAATCAACGGAAACGGAATCGTTGGGATGCAGGCTGTTTCGAAAATGATTCATGACTGTTTTATGATTGCTTCGCTCACTGATTTTATCCTGGTTTCCTCAGAATCGCTCGATTAAATTAAACAATTTCGTCAGATGCTTATCGTCAAGAAAAAGAGCCAAAACTTAGAAGTTGTGATTTTTTGATTATTACTTTTGAATCAAACACCCCCCCCCTCCTTCCGACCAAAACTGCAAATTCCATATGATAAACAGTTTTGAGAAATGCTTCGCTACCTGCTTTTTCTGTGCCTTCAAGTTTTAAGGTTTTGAAGTTGTTTAGAGTGTATTAAAGTATGAAGATGTAAAGATAAGACGCTGTTGCCTCAGCCTACATTGAGAGAAATCACTTCTTTAAAAACAAGGAAACACGTTTATTTGTGACAGTTTTCCATTTTCCTTGCGCGAAGTATGTTCTGATTCCATGAAGGAGAATCACTGTCACAACCAGGGCTGCCGTTTTGCGTATAACTAATCGAATCTTTCAATTCACCGATGATTCCACCGGCTGAGAAAAGATTACACCGTTCAATTCAATGTATGCATAAAATGCACGAAAATACTCTAATCTGTAATCTTTTCTCAATCGGTGGAAACTTCGTTATAATTAATTAAAATATCCGCAAGTTTTTCAAAATCATCGACGAATCCACCGCGGTTGAGAAAAGATTACAGATGCGAGCATTTTCGTGCATTACAGTCATCCATTGAATTGAACTGTGTGATATTTTTTCAACCGGTGGAATTATCGGTGAATTGAAAAATACGATTACTTATACGCAAAACGGCAGCCCTGGTCACAACAAGGAACCTTTTACTTGTAGCAGCAGACATTTTCCTTGGGTTATAGGAATTTCCCTTATTCAATATTTCACTATGCAGTTTCTTTAACACAAACGAAATACACTTTGGATTAAAAAGAATTATTCTCTCAGTGTACTCAATTTCGAATGTTTCATGTGCGTTTTTCTTTCTCCGTCTGGTGATAACCTGCCCATAACGGAAACCTGATGCTTACAGAAAAGTGAAATTCCTCTATGAACGGGTGCCATTGTATTAATATTATCATTATTATTGACAGCATTTGTCCTAAACTGTGACAATACTCAACAAACTCCAAGCTTATGGCATAAGAGGAAAATTGAATAGGAAGGAAAAGTAATGAAAAGCTTAAAACGTCGAAGAGTATACCAGACTGAAAGAGTGAAAGCTCACGCTCAACGGTTACGCTGATACTCTTTTAACGTTGTTCATACGAGATCACGCGTTTTACTTACAAAAGAGCGCGTACATACCATGCACATTATACACACACTCACAGGCACGAGACGTGTTTATTGATGCTATGTGTGCGGCTGTGTGAGTGAAAGTGAAATAAGAGTTTCTAATCTCAAGTAGGTAATCCATAAGTGAAGCGCACGAGTAATCTTAACTTCGTCTCGCCTTTGATTAGTCTCTGAAGCCAGATGAAGCCTTTGTTGAGACCGGCGTTTGATTTTCATCATAATTGGCTTACACCGCTCACAGGGGTTGCAGACGGAACGCCGAGAACGAGAGAAAGCTTGGTAGTTTAATGTCTCCTTTTAGAGTCTTCTTTAATCCTTTCTCTCTCTCTCTCTCCATTCCTCTCTCTCTCTCTCTCTCTCTCTCTCTCTCTCTCTCTCCATTCCTCTCTCTCTCCTCTCTCTCTCTCTCTCTCTCTCTCTCTCTCTCTCTCTCTCTCTCTCCTCTCTCTCTCTCTCTCTCTCTCTCTCTCTCTCTCTCTCTCTCTGAGCAGGGAATAGCGACATAAATAAAAATGTAAAAAATAATAGCAACACGGAGCATCTAAATATCTGGGAAGAATGAGCTTTATCATTGTAAGTCCGGCTCTTTTTAATTTGCTTTTGCCAGCCGTTTTTATAGTTATTATTTTGTTCTTTCCCTTTGTTACGTTTTAGAACTGGAAACATGGGCCAGATTTTTGCTTTTACACTCACATGCGCTCTCAGCTGGACTGGTTAAAGCACATTTTTGAAAGCGATCGTTACTATCCCTGGCAACAGTGACGATCGTGCATGAGGCTAATTTTTTTTATATGCATGGAACGGTTCTCTTGGTTGATTGTGGTACGTTTAGCGTTCCAATTAAAAGGAAAGGGGGGGGGGGACGGATTTATCCAAAATCTGCGCTCCATTTATGTTAACCTCTTTGAACAGCGCCATTTACTTGTTTTTCGGATCACATTTTGTTGAGAAATGAGAAATGCATGAGAAACAATAATCATATTTTAATAAGTTTTACTTTCAATTTTTCTTTAGAGTGATGATTTAAGTGGTCAATTTTGGTGTTTTTGCGTCAAACTTGTTAAAATTGTGAAGCAAGGAATTTTAACTATAATTACCATAGTCACTGTGAGGTCTTACAATTCTCGACCGATAGTGTCACTCCAAGTCTTTCAATTTTCGACCGATAGTGTCACTCCGCAGGTCTTACAATTCTCCATCGATAGCGTCACTCCACACGGAAAAAAGACTGGTAGAATCTACCATCTACGCTGATTTTGGAGTCAGCTATCAAGTAAATGGTAAATGCAACGTACATCATGGTAAATTAAGTTATCTTGTTGGTACATTTTACCGTCGTATAGTGAAATTTACCATACTTGATAGCTGACTGCAAAATCAGCAATGCAGATGGTAAATAAATTCGACCAGTTATTTTTTCCTAGCAGCTCTTACAATCCTTCACGGATAACGTCGCTCATAGACTGTCTAAACTATCGGTTTAACGCGTAAAAGTGGACTACCAGCCCCGCGCTGAGAGCCATAAAAAAATGTCTCAACTCCCTCAGTTTTCAGTTTCCCTCCTTGGAATTTTTCAGGTTTACTCTATGACAAGTCTGCATCCAGAAAAGTTACTGTGAGCAAAAAGTGCCTGAATATAAGCTAAGGTCGTTATAGCATGGACCTCCTCATATATTAAATATGCTAATTTTCAACTGTTTCTCTCTTATGTTAATTTAAGTATGAGAGACAGTATTTATGACAAGAGAATGTATACCTAGAATCATATATATCGGCACAGTGCGTAACATTCATACGAATACTCTATGGCATGAGTAAGAGCTAAACGTAAGGAGGGAGAGTGAAGTTTGTGACCACTTAAAATGTTTGAATGGTTAGAGAGGGAGCTATTAGTCACAAATAACAGTTCGTTTTTGCGGCTTGCGTTCTAACGGGGCGTGAAAAATTGCACAAAATGGGTATGTTGCGTATAAGCGTTAAGTACCGCACAAGGATTACAGCGTTGCCAGATCGAGGGATAAAAGCCGTATCGTCTCCATTTAAATCAATGTAAAACATACGGCAATCTGGCAACACTGACAAGGAAACAATACGCGAACATGTATGAAACGCTAACAAAGGTCTGAATTGGCTAATACGCGGATAGAAGGGTGTGTGATTGTGGCGGTGGTGGGGTGGGTGGAGTATGGGCGAGGGAGGAATAGCGGGTGAGGGGTAAGAGGGGTGCGACATGAGTGGGGGGGGGGTGAGGCTCACTCGCTTGCGACTCTATGCAGTTACGCGGTGCGGTGCGGTGAGAGAGTGAGAAGTTAATATTTGTCATTTTAAGTGTTCTTTCTGCAGGTCAGGGGAGGAGCAGTGGGGAACCAGCGTGTAACTGCAGTCACTCAACGTCCTCTATGAATTACATTCTCCTATCCCGTTTCAGTGTGGAGCAGCTTGTTGTTTTAACATTTTGCTACCGCAAGCAGAAAATTGCTAAAGAATCGAGTTAAAATAGGATTACAAAACAATTTCAAGTTCATATTTCAGGCCCACAAAAAGAGACAAGAAAAAACTTGGAATCCGATTTTTTTTTTTTTTTTTTTTTTTTTTTTTTTTTTTTAATTTTAAACTCATCAAAACACGATGGAGGAAAACGGAGGAGGAGAAGAAAAAATTCAATACCCAATTGAATTCGATCAAAGTGAAGATATTCGATTTTGTTAAGGTAAAGGCATTTCATCAGAGCTCGCTACCGTCACCGAAAATCACTGAAGAAATACGTTAATTGATGAATTTTACCAAATACTTGTGGCTGATGTAGGTCTCAACTCAACGATATAGTCCATTAATCCACTGGCGGCTCGTGGAGGTGAGGCGACGAAAATGAGAGGTGCACAGGATTTTTTTTGAAACGCTCTTCACATAAACTTTTTTGAAACTTTTTTGTTCCATTTATACTTTTTGGACTATTGAAACAAAAGATGATGGAATAACAACCATTTCAACCTTTATATGTTATTTTTTTAATTTTTTTTTTTCTCCAACTTCAAAACATGTGAGGCGATGGCTCCCTGTCGCCTCACTTGCCTCACCTGGCGAGCCGCCACTGCATTAGTCATCTTAATCACGCCATGAAACGATCAAATAAATCTGACCTAATCTTCGGCAAGTTTTGCAGCCGTCTGGTAGACCTTATCATACCTTTCAGTTGGGACCAAAGTCAACCACAAGCATGGTAAATTTTATCAAGCATTTCTTTTCGTGACCCTACATATTATGCTTTCGTTGAAACTACCTAGGGAAGTGGATGTAAGGGTGTGGGAAAAATAAACGAACCCACCTAATTTCTTAATGCACTAATGTAATTTTCGAATGACAGCGCAAAAGCACCGATAGAAAAAAAAGACGGAGTAAAAACGGTTTTATACGAACCGATAGTTATAAAAATGTGGAAACTGGTATGCGTTGGCATTTAACAAAATGTCAACGCTGCGCGCGGGATAAAAAATGAAGTGCAAAATATACTTTTTTCCTCTCCCAATAAGCCTATAATACCATAATTCCTTTAATATATTGTACAATGTAAAATTCTTTCTTAAAGGCTGACGAAGGAGAGAGGGAGAGGGGGAGGGCAAGAAGGCAAAGAGAGAGAGAGAGAGAGAGAGAGAGAGAGAGAGAGAGAGAGAGAGAGAGAGAGAGAGAGAGAGAGAGAGATAAAGAGAGAGAGAGTGAGAGAGAGAGAGAGTGTGTGTGTGTGTGTGTGAGAGAGAGAGAGGGTGAGAGAGAGAGTGAGAGAGAGAGAGAGATAGTTAGAGTCAGAGAGAGAGAGAGAGAGAGAGAGAGAGAGAGAGAGAGAGAGAGAGAGAGAGAGAGAGAGAGAGAGAGAGAGAGAGTCAGAGAGAGGGGGGGCTGTCCGTGGCAAACAGCGTTAGCGCCCAACAAGCGAGTAACCCATTAACAGGGTAAAAAGAAAGGAGAACCTCTGTTACGACAAAATATTCTCCACTCCTACCGCAATGGAAAAGGGATTGCTGAAATGGCGTAGGATGGAGGAGGCTGGTGGAGGGGGTAGTAGGAGGGGAGGTTGTTTTCTCAGCTCTCAAATCGCGGCCCTCGTATGAAAGCATTTAGGCACGGAGAGTGTTGTTTTCTTTCGGGAGTATTTGCGTTCTCCCATTTGACCACGGCCATTACTATACTTTCGCCACTTTGCTGGTATATACGACGCGACGCGAGGCGCCGCGCCGCGTCGCAACGACTCCTAAAAGCATTATATGCTCTCATAATCGCATTACTTTGGAGCTTTTGTTTTTACTCTACAATGCGACGACGCGACGCGATGTGGCGTGGGTCGAAAAAGAGTGGTTTCGGGAGCATTCTTAAAATCCATTCGTTTCGTCGAGTTGGAAAGTGCAAGATGGAAAGGGGCTTCCAAGCTACCTGTCATTTGGGTGGAGAAGAAATATTTCTTTCAAAACCGCTGTGATCTCCGAATAGAGAGTCCATAAGATATTATGAGTGCGCTATTTCCAAGAAATCAGTACAGTGTGGTCCATAGTCAGTTGACCTACAGATTTTTGGCCTACAAGAAATTTGACCTACAACATGCCACCTACAACACTTTAGTCTAAATTATTTTGCCTACACTGCAATTTGACCCTAATTTGGCCCACGGCTTTTTCCCTAATATTCATTTGGCCTTACGTTGATTTTAGTCAAGTAAGACCTTCATGATTTTTAGCCTAAAAATTTTACTACAGGCAGTATACCAACTGAGATCTACAGGTTGTAGTTGTGGCCTAATTCGCTTTATACTTTCTCGTGGTGGGGTGGGATTTGAGCCATCACGAAGACCTAATAAACTGTCAATTTAAGAATAGAATGCGGCATTTTGCTATGGTTACCTATGATAATGTAACAGTTGATATATTTTTCGCTCTGTAAAGAGTCTATGATTGGAATGAGAGGTGACCGTTCATAACTCGAAAAAAGGAGGCTGCTTTAAAATTTCCGTTTCTTTAAGATAAAAAACATGAAGGTCTTACTTTACTAAAATCTACGTAAGGCCAAATGAATAATATTGTTTTTTTCCCTAATAGGGAGAAAAACTGTGTTGGTCAAATTGTAGAGTAGGCAAAATAATGTAGACTAAAATATTGTAGGTCAAATTTCTTGTAGGCCTAAAATCTGTAGGCCAGCTGACCCGGGACCGTAAAATTTACAAGACTTTCTGGCTGGCTCCAAAATCAACTATGCAGTCTTGTAAATTCTACCAGTCTTTTTTTTCCGTGCAGCCTTTTGTTGACCTTCACCATTCAACAGTAGGCAACGTTTATCGTTGCAGCCGGTGACTCCCGAAGAAAACTGAGCGCACTAAACTTGCCTCACTTTTCTAACACGCGGGAGGCATACGGTGTCCTGGGTCTCTATTTGTCTCTGGATTTTGCTCTCAGCATGTGCGCTTAGAAAAAAAAAAATGCTCAAAATCGTATCCAATGATTCCACTTGTCTAAATAACTCTTTAGATATATATAGAGACTCCACCAAAAACAAAGTTATTTTTTTCAAGACAGAGGTGGAGGAGAAGACCATTTGTGATCAGAGGGGAAAAAAACTTTCAGCCAAACTACTCCCTTTTCCCCCCCGTTCATGTATATATGTATATATTTTTTTTCCTTAAAGAAAACGGCGGGAACCGCGGCAACATAGACGGAGGGGGAGTCAAAACACAAGTCGGTAGTCTCGCGCCGCGCGGAGAGTCATTCAACCGCAGATAGCTAATGTCTTTATTAACGACTTTTATTTGTCACCGTTCTCGACCTCCACCCCCACCTCCACCCCCACCTCCGCCCCCACCTCCACCCCCACCTTCGCCCCCACCGACTTCGCGACCGCCTTAGCTGCGGCCGCAGCAACGGCCACGGCCACGGCCTCAGCCCATCAGCCCTCAGCCTTAGCCACCCGCTTGCTTTTACTCTTTTACCCCCTTCTTGTCTTCGTCCTGCTTTTAACATCCATTACACGCTTTCTTTTGTCTTTGCGCGACGAGATGAATCGCGCTTCGGTTGTTATTCCTCTTAATTATACTTGTCTTTTCCTCTGCTCCCACCCTCCCACTCTCCCCCCCCTCCCCCCCACCCCCACTCCCCCCCACCCCCACTCCCATCCTCCCCCACCCTCCCCCTACCCCACTCCTCTCAACCCCCTCCCCGATTCTTCACTCTCGCCCCGTGCCTGCTGTCCTCTCATATCCTTCCGTCTGCCTTTTTCCGGTCAAAGGAGCGCTGAATTACTGAGCAATGGCCGGAGTCGTACAAAGTCGTTCATCGGAGTCTCACAAGGGGCAGACGTATGCAATTCGGTGGCCAAAAATCAGCAACTAAATTCGGTGATAGGTGAAAATGTCCTATTTAAGCCCCTCACTGCGCAGCGCTCCTAATTAGGAACTAAGACTTTAAAAGTGTATTTGAACATTTAGGAACAAAAATATGCACGTTAGGTTATATCTGCTACAATTAATTTGCAGCCTTTCATCTGAAAAATAATGAAACAAAAAAAAAAATTCACTATTTTTCTCTATTTCAGAACCCCATGTACTACACTGAATAAAAATATTTGGTTGAAAAAAAAAAAAAAAAAAAAAAAGTTGCGCAGTAAAGGGTTTTAAAAAGTCCAATCTACAAAATGTCCGACAAGTAAATGTCCACTATAAAATGTTCAATTCACAATTGGTCCATAGTAAATTAAATATCCAAAGTACAATATGTCCATCATACATAAATGTCTCTTAAAAAAATGTCGAACCAAAATTTCTTGCAATTTGACACATTAAAATGATTCTTTAAAAACAGGGGAGGAGACAAACAAACAGAGTTGACGAAAATGATGAAAATGTGCAAAATTTTGGCCGCAGCATATGAAAAGCAACAAAAAATAAGTCATTTCGATTTTGTATCGCCACAAAGTTTGAAAACTTTGAACGGAGAAAAATGTAAAATTATACACCCTGGTGTGTTCAGGTTCATGGACAAAATCTATTATTGGACATTCTTTTAATTTATGGACCTTTTTTATACTGGACCAATTGAGCGTTGGACATTTTAGAGCGGACATTTTTCAACTGGATGTTTCTTCTTGGACATATTTTACTCTGGACATTTAAAATAGGACATTTCCACTGAGCACCCTAAAGTCATCTCAAATATTGGGTCCGTTGCTAAATTTTGCTATAGCGTTATTAAGATTCGAATGCTTTGTAAATAAGTCTAGTGGAAATCACATTGCACGATATGGCGGTCGAATAAGCGGGTCACAATGTCGAGGGAGTCCTATATTTTTTGCATCTTTCTTCTAGGATAAATATTACTTTTCTCAGCATATAGAATGTTGCGATTTTTTTCGATTGCAAAACTATCTGATTTTTGACCGCCAAATTGGTCATTTTTTGCCACTGCGCGTCTATCTAATTCGCCGAGAAAGCTCGTTCCTCACGACTGTCAAAACGGGAACCGACATCTTAATGGCCATTTTTGTTTATTTGTGGCCATTCCGATAGAGCAAATCAAGCCTGAGGCCTGCAGCCTGCACTGCAAGTGGCAGCTCGTGCAATTTGGCAGCAATGTTTGTCCTTCATTTGATTCAATGTAAAACAATCGATTTGACAGTGAAACAGTGCTTCACTGTCAAATCGATTATCCTAAACCATCCGATGAAAATTAAAAGTATTTAAAATTGGCTCAATATCAAATTTTAATCTTTAATGTCTTGATCGAGTGTAAAAATCGATACTTACTTTAGTTTTCGAGAGAAAAAAAAAACCTGACGTACTTTTTGGTGTTAAGAGAAAAAAAAGAGCTGATTTAAGAAAAGTATGAATATTGGATAAGCGACATCCTCCCTCGTTCATTCCCTCATCGGAAAAGAAACAAATTACAAAAGCCCCCATTGGACGGGTCGCCGGGTCGCCCCTAAATTTAATAATAATACAGTCGGCGAATTAAATAATGAAATAATGTCAGTAGACTCCTTAGATTTTGGGTTTAGATATAGGCAACCTGCAATGCACCTCCTTAGATTTTGGGTTAGATAGGCAACCTGCAATGCACCTCCTTAGATTTTGGGTTAGATAGGCAACCTGCAATGCATCAATTCATTGTGATAAATATTGCAGGTTGCCTACCTAAACCAAAATCTAAGGAGTCGACTGACATTATTTAATTCAACCGTCACGGAGACTTTTTGAAACACCCTGTAAGAAGCAAGGATGAAATAGTATAAATAAAAATAAAAATAAAAATAAAAAGGGTCAGGACCTTCAGAGAAATACTTTTGAATTCTCACCAGTAATATTCAGTTCAGCTTAAGCTCAACAGAGACTGTTTTTTCTTATGAGCAAGAGAGGGAGGAATATATTCATAACGCGTCTGTTTTTTGTATTGGACAACATGATCGGGAGAGGCGAATGACAAAGCATGAAAAATTGAGAAATGGAAATACGAGTTGCAAAAGAAAAACTCGTGTTTTTTGTTGAGGAAATAACAGTCGATGCGAAATGGGCGGAAGCTTAAAAGGCATTCTTGATGGAGAAGATGACAAAGAATGAACAGCATAGCAATGAAATGACGACTAACGACTCAAGAAAAAAAAGAGGAAATTTGAAAAGGACTGAAGATAAGTCCTGGAAAAGGGGAATTATGAAATTGGAGAGTCGATCGCGAGAGGAATTCACGCGTTGCCGATTCTCAACAAACACTGGAGACAAAAAAAAAATTCAAGAGCAAAAAAAAAAAAACAAACAAACAAACAAAAACCAAAAATTTCAGCAATTCTAATGTTGAAAATGGTGACCGCAAATTGGTTTTGTTAATTTACCTCTATAGAACTCTAAATTAACACAATTTTACTGACACAATGTCTAACTAACACATCTTACACAAAAAAAAAACAAAATAGAATAAAAAATAGAACAAAATAGAATAAAGAATTCTAACTCAACACAATATTTACTAACACAATGTCTAAATTAACAGCAACAATAAAATTAAAAAGAAAACAAAAAACAAAACAAAACAAAAAAAACAAAAATGTCAGAAAAACTAATGATGAAAATTGTGACCGCAAAATGGTTTTGTTAATTTAACTGTATAGAATTCTAAATTATCACAATTTTTCTGTTAAATTGACAGAACAGATTGCTATATCTTTTAAATTAAAGAATTTTACGAATAATTTAGAGAGAGACGAAACACGTGGTTACACCCGGAAAACAATTTCGCTTTGAGTTGGAAAATGTTGCTGTCCAAGTGTCCAACCTTTGCGAGTCCTAGAGGGGGGGGGGTGTTCCAAAACAACCGCAGGCCTGTTTTTTTTTTTTTTTTTTTTTTTTCTTTCGCAAAACTCTCTTTTTTTAAATTAGACTTTGGAACATTGTGAACAGTAAAGGTACTGATTTAGCCAGCATGACAATTTCAGGTTTTTGGACAATATTGGGGATCTTGCAATTATTTTATAATTCAAAATATGAAAGTAGAGGACATTAACAGACTCATATTTTTTCGTTTTCTCTTTTTAGACGCGGGACACCGAGAAAAATTGATTTAAAAATCAGAAATTTCGACCAGGTTTAAAACACAAATAAATTAATCAGTAGCGTAGCGTGCAATGTGGCAAGGTTGTATACTGTCCATTTAAAGCCATGTAAAAAGTCGAATGCGAAGGTGTTTACCTGACATCCAATAGTTCGATCTTTTCCCGTAGGTTTTAATGGAAACAATACAACGTCGTCCAATTGCACTCTAAGCCACTGAAATAAATGGATGTATCAATACAAACACCCAGGTCCCAGATACGTGACTATAACTTAAAAGAGGTAAGGAATGGAGACAATAGGGTGATCACTCACGGATACACTATGGAGAGAGAAAAGATTACATAGTTCTTTTGCGGGAATAGACCGTTTCTTACCTGCAACAAAATGGAAAATATGAATGACTCAATGACTTTATTAGAAACACGAACAAAAACAGAGAGAAAAAGATGCAGAAGTAGGAGTAGGTGCTATGATTTTCAAAAAGAAGTATCCTGGTGGAAATTTATTCTTACATTCCTTGACCACTTTTAATGAATTTGTGGCATTTCAGAGTATAATAGTATTGCCATTTGAAAGTAAAGCCTTAAAAAATCTAAGTTTCTTTGGAAAAAAATGGACATCTTTATCAAGGAAGATTTCAATGACAGGACTTTCTTTTGCAGATCGTAACTCATCCAGTAGGGGGAAAAACAAAGATTACTTATACATATAGATATGGCACTAGGTATCTAGTTCGTGTTAACAACCGGGCATACAGAGATGATCATAAAGATTATAGAATTCTGGCTCGAAAAGATTACTTTTCCTATGGTTCCTGTGTTTGTTTACAGAACTCGAACAAACAAGGACCAGTAAACTCGGTGAAACGAGGTACATGGAACAGTTTTTTACACAAAAACATGGAAAAAGTCTTTGCTAGCAAAAGTTCTATAATCTTTATGACCTCTGTATGCCCGGTTGTATCCCGGCCGGAGTCAACTTAACAAAATTCGGGCTTATGCCATATCTGTATGTTTAAGTAATCTTTGGAGAGAAAACGAGTCAGACGGAACATCTAAAAGACAATTTTGAATTTCGAGAAAAGCCAAAAAACGAGTTATTCGTCCATCGGGCGATTTTGGTCTATTTAGGAATTCGCCCAATCAGTTAAAACGGACTCTATTTAATTTGATCGCTGATATTTTAATTTCAAACCAATCTCGATTGTCATAATGTTTAATGAAAAGATGAAAAAAACGTCTAGAAACCACCCTCTTCAAGGTGTCTGCAAATCAAGACAATTTTAATGTTCGCAGGTTCGGCTCGTGTAGTGTCACAACAGCGGATTTTCTCCGCCTAAATCTATATACGTAAAGAAAAAAAATCGATCGTCAGGGGATTTACTGAATCTCTGAGCAATCTATATCTATACTTTTGCGTAGGTTCGTGTGACAAAAAAACATGGTTGCCAAATAGCAGGAACCGCCATTGATTATTTATTCGTTTCGGGGAAAGATTTTCACCTGAACTAAAGCAGGTTGAGATTTTTTTTTTCTTTTTTATCGCGGCGAGAGTGTTTATTCGGCAACGGTAGTCAACGGTGGATGACACCGATACAGGAACCCGATCATTGGAATTTGTACCCATCTCGCGAGCTGGGGGCGAACAAAGTAATTCAACGGTAGAACACTACAACAATCGCAATGTTCCTGATTGGCTGGACTTAATTTTGTTGACTCTGGCATTTGGTGTCCCTCGAAAAGTTCCGAACTTGAAATCTCCACCCAAAACGAATAATAAAAAAATGTTTAAGGAGCACCCGAAATCGATGACCCGATGACGGCACCAGGTTATATTTTAGATGCTTTACGCCTGTTTTCTCAGTTACGTCGCAAGGCAAACATATTAATTTGTTTTTAATGACTTCATTTTTTTCTTTGCGTCAAAGTCAAAAAAATTCAAGCATCAGATTCTATTTTAACTATGTTTTTTTTTTTTTTTTTCTTAAAAAAAAAAAAAAAAAAAAAAAAAAAAAAAAAAAAAAAAAAAAAAAAACCAGCATCAACGAATTAAAAAAAAAATACTCGAGACGAGCAAAATGACACTCCCGCATAATTCACACCATGTGCTTGTATTTATGGCACTGCAAGAATTCTAGAAAGTAGGGGCCAGTTGTTGAGAAGATAACTATTCGTACACATTTGCGTTGTTATTGCCTACACTCCAAATTGAAGGTACTTTGTTCCGTGCTGAAACAATCCGTCGCGTCGTCGCGTCGCACTATGGGGTATTCGACCCGAATTCATGCTCAAAATTATTTATGGACATGAAACGCTACCCAAAGTGGTTCTTTGACTATATGATGAAGTTTTGTGACTAAATAAGACGTTTCTGCACTATTGAGGCAATTCTGGTGATTTGGGGGGGGGGGGTGCTGGAATTAAACATACTGTGTTTCGCACCTTCACATCGAGTTGATTTTACTTATTAATGGAATTTATCATTTACCTCACCGTAAAGACGTGCCCGAAGATTTTCCGATACCCCTGCTTAATCCCCTCCCTCCCGGCTTCTTTATCACCCCTTACCCTAATGATATGTCTCCTTTCCTTAGCTCTCAAAATTTCTTCGAGATGACCTTCATTTAAGGCGGCCACTCACGCTACGCGCACCATATCTATCCTTTTATTTGTCTTTTTGGATCCAAAATTGGATACCAATTCAATACCATGTCTACAGAGGGTCTAAACATAGAATTTAACGGACGCTTTCAAATTTACAAAAAAAAAAAAAAAAAAAAAAAAAATCAACAAAAATTAGAAAAAATTGAGAAAATATTTAAAATATTAACTCTATAGCTTCAAAAGGGTAACTGCAATTGATAAATAACTCCAACGAATCTTTTACAAACAGAAATACTGACTTTTTCTTTTTGTCCGAAAAAAGTCAAGTTTCGACCCACTGTGCAATTATTTGATGTCTGTATTATCCCTTTACACCTCTCCATCAAGCTAGCAAGGTATAAGTGGTACATTTCAACAAAATTGAGAGAAAATACGGTACAATAATGAAGATTTTGGCAATTTTGGGTGAAATTAGTGTTAATTTTTCCTGAAAATCGAATTACAAATTTCCCAATTTACGGCGAATGCGGGTCGATGCGGGTCGGATCTTTTTTGGAGCATAAAGTAGACGCTCTGGGCTAACTTTTCACGCAAAAACAAAAGTGATACAAAGTGATACATTCCAACTAAAAGACCTTTGTTTCTATCAATCTCATTATTTTTTGATTAAAATTTACTGTATGGAGTAAGGCTAGGATTAAAAACTATGTATCATGATATATAAAGGCTTGAAATCGTTATTCTTACCTTCCGAAACGTCCTCTATGTTTTGTTTCCCAAGTTGGAGAACTATAAACAAATTTAAATCCACTTATCTTCAATGGTGTAAAACACAGATTTAAATCGTAAATTGGTAAAAGTGCTGCGCGCTCTGGCGGATTGTGGGCGAACCACTCAATGTGGAAAGCTCAAATTGTACAGGATGATGTAAAAAACTATACAAAATGCACCAATACCATTGGTTTTGACCATAGGTTAAATTTAACTTTTGGACTTTTGAGCATGAATCCGGGTCAAATACCCCATAGTGCGTCGCGGCAAAATGTTTGAACTACAAGGTACTTTGAAAACAGAAACATAAACATAAATTCTTCTTCACAATGTCAAAATTGGAGTTCTGACAACCTGCTTAGCTACAAAAACAATTCTCACGTCACTCCAGCTAAATCTATCTTGGTTGCTGCCACCAAAACACCATTTTACATCGCCGGTATTGGTAAGCAAATCAGTTTAACCTTCTCCGCGCGTTTGAAAAAAAGATTACAGATTATGGAATATTCGTGCTTATGCATAGTCATGCTGCTGAACTGGACTATAATATATGCGATCTTTTTATCAACCTGTGAAATAGTCGGTGAATTTAAAAATCCCACTAAAGATCCAAATAAAACGGCAGTCTTGATGAGAGTTTACTGAAAAAAATATTTCCTAAATGTGCTATTAATACACCAGAAGCACAACGATAAGTGAACCGGTTCCCAGATGATATGTCCAAAACTTTTTCGTCCAACATTTTATTTGTCCAGTTATATTTTCGTCCAATGTCATTTCGTCCAAACAATCTAATGTCCAATAAACTACAATGTCCGCATGTCCAGAAAAATGTCTAAAGGTTCATATTTAATGAACAGAAGTATTCCAGCACAGCTTTTGTATTTTTGTCTTCTATAGAAAGCTTAAAACAAATCTTCCTGTGAAATCCATAAGCTGATTTGAAAAAAAGTGTATACCTACCTGTTGATTAACCTACTTGTTTATCGAACTTATTGACAAAGGGTTGCCAGGATTATGATTCAATTAAAAAAAAAAAGAAGAAAAAAAAGATACGATACATTAGCATATGTATACTGATCGCTTGCAAAATCCATGTGCCCCACAGACTTTCCAAATTTTTGGACTTCATTTTATATCGACTTATAATCTCTGGACATTTTAATTGTGGCTTTTCTTCTTTTGGACGTTTTCTCTTTGGACCTAATTTGTTGGACTTTAATGTTTTGGACATTGATTTTTGGACTTAAAAGTCTTGGACATAAAAATTTGGACGTATCATCTGTGTATCAAGTGAGCTACCGAGAGACTAGTGCTGTCACCAGGAAATGCTGGTGTTACTATTAGAATAATTATAGTAGCATAATTTCCTCAACATTTTCAAGAACTATGGCCCAAACACTAGAATTCTAGCAACAGTCCCATCCCTTACCTTAGTTCACATATCGTTGAGGTTCTGGTAATCTTTTTTTTTTTTTTTTTCAAAGTAAAGGATAAAACGATAAAAGTTTGGAAAAAACGGACAAAAAGCAACAATATACCTGTAATCCATAAATTCGGCAACGTTGCAATGTTCGCCGGACGTTCTTCGCAGAAAGAGGAAGAAGAAAGAAATCATATAAATAATACTCAACGCAGAGATAAATCAATAGTGTCGAATGATTTCGTCGGACGAAAACATTAGGAGGATATCAAAGAACGCTTTTGGAGGGAAAGGGTAAATCTGGGACTCGGAGACTCGGAGACTGTGAGATGATTTTTTCTCTCTTCGTAATATTTGCGCAACCCGTTTAAGTTAGGACACGCGACACGGAGAGAGGAGCTGAAAAGCGACTCTTGGAGATCGTTACCGCTACTCATGCGGAAGTAAATTTTAATTAAATAGCCCGTGAATTTAATTTATGTTGTTGTCTACGGGCGGTCCTGAGAGCAGAGACCGTACAATTCAATAATAGAGGAAAGGTAGGAAGGAATGGATCGAGAAGACTCCAAAAAGTCGGTTGAGCCTGAAGGGACATTTCCCGTCGGTCGGTCAAATTATTGGATTGAGAGTCTCGTCTCGCAACTGACTCTCTGTGATATGATTTTCGTATCGATGCTCTTATATATACAAACGTCAGCAGTGCATTGCTACAACTTTTCAGAAATCACATTTCCCGGCGGAAGATTTACAGGAAACGTTGTTCGATTGATATATTGTGACTTCTTATATTGTTCGAAATTTAGCGGAAAGTTTAATTTTCTGATGATCATATTGATGCGATTTAGACTTTTTGTCAGAAACAGGGTTTCTCTTCATACAGATTGAAGCGTTGAGTGTGATTGGTGAGAGGGGCAATCTGCACTCAAAGTTGGAAAATAATGTACAGGGTGACCTAGACCACCTGTATTGGTCATACTTTGAAACTACTTAATACCTAATACTTAATACTTTCGTATTTGTCATAATTTTCGTATTTTCAAAAGCCCTTGGCATCCCTTTGTGTGTGTGGGGGGAGGGGGGGGGGGTATAAACCGACAAAAATTGCATCATCGCAAATTGCATCATTGCTGGTGGACGGGGTCACCCTGTATGATTGATGATTTCGCATCCTACACGCAGATTGAAAAGGTTACGTCCGAGAATACAATAAAATCATTTCAACCAAGAGCTTTCATCATAAATAAAAACAAAGCAGGTGTCAATCAAATCAACAATAGTGCTTCACTACGAGCTGTATTTTAGGATTCTGTACAATAGTTATTGATAAGAGACCAACATTGTTTGATCATAGTATTGCATCAAGTGTCTCCTCTAATGGCGCAGCTAAAAAAAAAATTGTAAGGGGGATGTTGGGAGGGGGATGCGCTTGAGTCAAAATTCCACAAAAAACGAGGAAAATTACCCTTTTTCAGGGAAAGTTTGATGTCAATGGAGACGAGGGGGGGGGGTGTCCAGACCCCTTGGACCCTCGTCGCTCCCAGAGGCCACGCTACTTTATATACCTTGGGTATTCCTTCGGATCCAAAAAAGAAAGAGAAAAAAAGGAGAGGAAAAATGAAGGGAGAGAGGAGAACAAAAAAAGTAATAAAAATAAGTAAAATTAGGAGTCTGCGTTTTTATCTCGAACTTCGGGAGCTAAAACTTCAGGGGGAACAAAAACATCCTCCCAGGCTCACAAGGTTTAAATTAGTTTCACTATCACAGAACATCTGGTGTGGTGATATTTACGGGTTTTTCTTTCTCAACATACAGCTCTACCTTGGCTTCGGCTAGCTACTGTGATTACCTCCTGCTTCTAAAAACCGGGGAAAACAGAATGAAAAGGAGAGACGAAGGAGAGAAATAAATAAAGATGAACCCTGATTTAAAGTGCACCAAAAAAAAAAAAAGTAGAGGAGAAGGGAGGTGAAGGGAGATAAAAAACAAGATTCATTTAAAATGCAACAATGAAATCGCACGACGGCACGCCTTTAAGAGTGCAGATTAAATGTTTTCGGATTCGGCGGAGTCGTTCCGGATAATTAGCGCGCTTCAACAAAGATATCTCGACGAGCGAGACGAGACCAGACCAGACTCAGCCAACGATGCCAATTTTATTTCCTCTCAGATACATGATACATCCAAGTCTTACTAAAACGCAGGTCTTTTCAATGCCCAGTTTTATGCATCGAAGTTCGATGTCCAAAAAACATCGATATTTTATCGATACAATCAAAAAAAGTTTTAACGAGTCAAAAATGAAAAATCGCTGGAAATCACGATACTTTTTTATTACTTTAGAGATGGTTTGAGAGGAAAAAATGACTCTATAGGTCTGATTTTACTCTAAATATCGATAAATAACGAGTTTCGATGTATTGATTGAAACCAAATTTAGCATTGAATCCATTCGGTGGCAGTAAAATATCGAAACTTCGACTGCTCGACTTTCGCACGGGCCTACTAAAACGTATCATATGCAATACACCGAACACGAAATCATCTCTATTTTTCAAGTCAAATCTGCAAATTAACAGATGTAAAAGGAATAGATATCAAAGCATTTCTACCAAAGCTGCCGTTTCACGTATAATAAATGACATTTTTTTAAATTTACCGATGATTCCACTTGTTGAGAAAAGATTACATAGTACAGTTAAGCTTATGAATGTACAGCACGAAAATATTCTAATCTGTAATTTTTTCTCAATCGGTGGAAACGTTGTTAATTTATTAAAATATGATCGGTAAGTCTTTCACGTATGCGATTATTTTCGTGCATTTACATTGTCATACACTGAACTGAACCGTGTAATCTTTTTTCAACCGGTGGAATCATCGGTGAATTGAAAAACGCCATTAATTATATATGCAAAATGGCAGCTCTGATTTCAACCTAAACCTCGTGAACCGAAATGGAGGCTGGTTCAAAACGACCCCAGGCCAGTTTTTTTTTTACAACTTTCATTTTCTTAAAATAAATTGTGATACTTACTTCATGACATTAAATTTACGAATGTAGTCGATACTCATATGTTGATTTTCACGTTTTTTCGGACGATGGTCCACTGTTGTGATTAATAGGCTTTTTGTGCTTTTAATATTTTTTTTTTATATAGGCTTTCAGGTAATAGCCAAGAACTATTTTAATGAATAATTTTTAGGAAATTTTATATTTATATAGGATCAATTCTTTCGTTCAATTCTTCACATTTTTATAGGTAATAAAAGAAACCTCAAAATCTTGTTCTGAAACGTTGATTTTTTTTTTTTTTTGGAATCGTAATTTTTCGAAAGAAAGCCGCAAATATCCAAAACTTGATGCGGAGAATGGCCTTACAGCGTTCAGTGGGATGTACTTTACTCCAAATTGTTAAAGTTACAAAAAAAAAAAAAAAAAAAAAAAAAAAAAAAACTGGGCCTTTATGTTGAAAAACCTCGTTTGGGAACGTTGGTCAAACACTTTGGGCTCACAAGGGTTGCTACTTAAGATGAACTATGACCTCTGCAA
Source organism: Trialeurodes vaporariorum (assembly GCA_011764245.1). Taxonomy (NCBI): domain Eukaryota; kingdom Metazoa; phylum Arthropoda; class Insecta; order Hemiptera; family Aleyrodidae; genus Trialeurodes; species Trialeurodes vaporariorum. Next base: position 71,684,456 of record VMOF01000111.1, read on the forward strand.
AAGGGAGTCCTCTCATTGAAAAAATGTTAATGAACTTTTCCATTATTTTTCAAAGAATTTATGATTTTTTGCGGCAAAATTGCATGTGAAATTTCTGCTGAACTCAGACATTCCTGAAGACCCTTTTTTTTTTTTTTTTTTTTGAAATTGCCTAAAAAATGAAAGAGTGAGAACTTTCTTTTTCAGGCCATTGTACCAGTGGCTTAGAGTGCAATTTGGCAACTTTGCAGTTCATCCATTTAAACCCATGAAAAAGATCGAACTATTGGGTGTTCGGTGAACACCTTCGCATTCGACCTTTCACATGGATTTAAATGGACTTGATACAATGTTGCCAAATTGCACGCTACATTGTACAAGCAGAGTCATAAGTCCTGCGTAGACTATTCGACGCAACCCGCATTACATGTGCAGTAAAATCGCTCTCTTATCTGTATTTTCTTTTGTTCCCTCAAGACCGAGAAAGGTTCGGGCTACGTGTAGTGCGGGTTGCGTCGAATCGTCGACGCAGGACTAATGGCTCTGCTTGTACCTATGTTTAGGTATGTATGGTCAAAATTTGAGTGGATAAATCTCAGGAATGGTTTCGACTCGGAGAATTGGCAAAACTGGAGAAGAGAAAGCTATAGCCGAGTGTACGTATAATACACTGGCTGGCTCCACTGTAAAAATGTTCGCAAGCGAGTTCGTGCTAAGCGAATTAGAAACGAATTAGGTAAGGAGCACCTCTTCATTTTCAATCAAAGCGCATTGTTTCTCCTTCTCCGATCCTTGTCCCCTCCTTTAACCGCTCCTCTTTAGACCTTTCGAAAGGGCTAGTTTTATTTTTTCGTCGTCTCTTTTCTCACTATCGATTGGGATTCGAACAGAGCTGCCGTTTTGCGGAACTCTAGACAATTTTCTTAATTTACCGATGATGGTTCCGTCGACTACCCAAAAGATTACACAGTCCACTTTAGTATAGTGTGAACTATAACGCACGAACTCTAATTCAGGACCGGCCAATGAGTCTATCGCGGCGACCTTTGAAATGATGTTGAAAAAATTCGCGAACTCATTTCAGTGGCTGAAGATTTCATATCTTTAATCGCCATTTCTCAGTGCTCACCTTTTTTACTTTCTCACGACAAACCTAGTTAGAAACAGTGAAAGTATTGCAATGACGCAGAGATTTTCAAAGTATTTTGTTTTGATACTTATGGCCCACTGCGACAAAGTAAATCATGATAATTACAGAATAATTGGCTCTCATCGTGCCTAATACTATCCGAAAGAATATTCATCCGTTAAGTTTCAATATTATTTAACCATATCGTCGTCCATCTGACGCATAGGCGTAAGTCGAATCCAACGTTTCATGATCATCGTTCAAGTTTTAAATTTTTCGAAGGACACTGCATGTATGAATAATCTTTGAATATGTTTTCCTCTGTTCTTTATGAGTCATAGAATCACAGAAAAATATCAATTGAAGTAATTGAATGGTTGATCGCACTTGAAAAAATAAAAATTAGTTTGGAAATTTTGAAACGTTGGATTCGACTTACGCCTATGCGTCAGATGGACGACGATATGTGGCTTGGAGGTGTAAATGAACAAACTTTCTATGGCGCTTATCTATCCGTCTGTCTGTCTCTGTCCGTAGCCATAAAACGTGAAACCCAGTATAACTTTTGAACCATTGATCCATATGCATCCAAATTTTGCAGAAATGTTGCTTTTAACATTCCCCAGGAAGACCTTTTTTTGTTTTTTTGAAATTTTAATTTTTAGGTTAGCTATGGATGAAAAATGGTTTCCATTAAAATCAATGGGAAAAATTAGTAAAAAAAAGGACAAATTTAAATATTTCAAAAATGAATCTTTAGATCTGGATCAAAATATCAAAGGGGGGGTTGGGGGTCTCCCCCAGGATATTAAAGGGGGGTTAAGGGTCTCCCTCAGAATATTGAAGGGGGTCTGGAGGTCTCTCCCAGATTATATTTGATGTGAGAAAGTGTTCGTAGGGTATTCCCTACAGTTTATTCATTATCATGTCATTCTCAACATTTTTAGTATAACATTCAGAATATTACTGTAAAATTAAAAAAATAAGTCTAAAATTAAAGGGTTAATTTTGTAAAATTAAAAATGGGTTCTAAAGCTAAAAAATCAGAAACTTATCATTTTAACAAAGCTGGAGAGGATGAATTTTGTGAAAATTCCATTCAACTATAATGTTAAGATACCAACATTTGACTATACTTTTCCGTGGGTGAGGGCTGGGTCAACTTTCCCTTGATGCACATGGAGACAAAAAAGGAAAGCGTATTAAATTTAGAACATAATAAAAGTCGATCGCAGAACCACCGCAGTGGACGAAAGTAGATCATAGATCGAAAAAGGTTGGCCAACCTTGATCTCATCAGTAATCTTTGTTTATCAGAATTCTTGTCTAGTTCAAACTTTTGTCGCGACGGCTTGTTCCAGCACATAAAAAAGTACCTTCAATTTTGAGAGTAGGCAATAACAACACAAACGTGTACGAATAGTTATCTCTTCAACAACCGGTCTTTATTATATTATTTTCTAGAACTCTTGCAATAATTGTGTAAATCATGCACGACTGCCGTTTAGCGGATCTTTAGTCGCATTTTTTAATTCATCGGCAATTCCACCGTTTTAAGGAAATATTACAGCCTAGTCTAAGCAGTATGGCTATAATCGCATGATAATTAATACTCTAATCTGTAATATTTACACACCCGATAGATTCATCCAGTGGCGAATCGTGAAATTTGGCAACGATATATTTTCTCAATTTAAATTCACCAAAAAAGTCGAACGTTTCAATCATCGGCGATGACCAGGCATTTCAACCTTTCTAATGTGTTTAAATGGGGGAAACAGGAACGTTGCCAAATCGCACGCTTCACCTCTGGAATCATCAGTGCAGAACATCAAAATGCCATCAAATTTTAAAAATTCAACGGTTTTTCCATTGGAGTTCTAAAATATTACAGGTAAGAGTATTTTTATGGGTTATAGTCATAAAACTAACCTGTATTGCATAATCTTTACGTCGTCCGGTGGAGACATCGAGAAATAAAAAAATTCCAACGGCAGCCCTGCGAACGCTGGCAAAGAGACGCGGTGCTAAGGGCGGTTGACGGAGATGATGAGAGGGGACGCACGCCCTGCGGGGGGGGGGGGGGGCACGACGGCGCGGCGCGGCGGGAGCGGCTTCATCGATTCTGACCACAACTTCGCTCCGAAATTGAATCTGCTATAAAATTCTTTGTCGAACTTTGCTCTTCTCCACGAGACGCAGTCAAAACTTTTGGATCACCGACTTGGGTGTCGACTGTCTTGACAGTGTTTTTCAAGAGCAAAAATTTTTTGCTGCAGGTTTTGACAAGTCATTGTATTATATCTAGGCCAAGGGAGTGGTCTTTGTTATTTCCGCTGCAGCTCAGATAAAATTATTTCCGAGTGAATTGCATAGCTGGAACTTGCGATTCGAAGTGAATGCTCGGAGCTCAGAATCGATGGATTCCATATAGCTTTTGCATCTTTCTGAGCATGAATTGATTTTTGATTAAATATAAGGTGCCGAAACGAACTCGTCCTTTGCACAGTAGGGGAAGGAGGGAAGATTCAAGAGCCTTCAATCGGCAGTATTATACAACAGTTCGTTTAGAGATCAGGAGTATGGTCAGTTTTGGTGATAGCATAAAAGTCAATCATCGGCAAATTCTGAGTAACACAAAACTGTAAAGCCCAATATTTCGGGCTTAAATATGCCAGTATTGAGGGTTATGAGAGTCTCAAAGTTGGTCGTGAGCCAAATTCTAATTTACAGACAATTTTTTAAACGGGTTTTACACGTTTTCAAACTTTACTTATGATTTATTTTTTCATTAATAAAAATAACCCTAAAGCTCCAAATAAAATCCACTTTTGACAATTGACAATTCTCTGGGAGCAAACGTACTTTTTTCTGCACAAAGGATATTTGCTCAGTAGACTAACAGAGTTCTGATTTTTGGCTTTTTATCCAAAACTAGCCGTTTCTAGTGCCCTTCGGGCACCTTACACGTCTAGCATTCTAGGGGTATAGATTAGTAGGTGTGGAGGTTTAAGACGTTCGTGGAAGTTTAAGTTTTTTTTTTTTTTTTTTTTTTTTTTTTTTAGAATGCGTTGAAATTGAACGGTGACCTTCCAAAATTGAAAAGACAATTGCTATCAACCTGCCATGAACCAGCATCAAATTATTCAAATTGCAATGCTTATTTCACAATGCAGCACTGAATCAAGTACGATATTGTAAATTAAAACAAATTTAGCTAACCTCTTGCATTCCTCTGGAGGGGTGAGTCCAATAAGGACCAATACATTGTGCTACACGCATTCAATTATACTCATACCTTAACTCCAAATCATCGGAGTCGGAGACGAATCCAGGGAGTTGTCAACCCTGCATTTTGCCCATTTGAACTCCTGAGAAACAATCGATTCTTGAGGGGGTTGAGGTTCTTTTACTCATCGATTGTTACTCATACATTCTAATGGAAAGAATTCACAGTTGCCAGATTTTTGGATCACCCTTTGATGTAGGGGTACAATAATTTGGACGGACAGACGTTAGACATGCAGCCGCGATAATCCAAAAACTTGTTGCGTCACCATTCCATTTCTTTCACTCCGTCTATACTGAATATGGTGAAGGAACAAAGGACAAGAGGATTAATAAGGCGATTCCTAGAGCTTTAAGATGGAAAGTAAAGAAGAATGTGATGAGGGAACGGAAAAGCAGGAAGATGAAAGGTACAAATAGAGAAAGCAAGAAAAAGAAAGGAAGAGAAAATTGAGTGGAGGAGATCTTAGGAAGAGAAAAAGGATAACGTACATACGATAGAGAGAGAACGAGAGAGAGAGAGAGAGAGAGAGAGAGAGAGAGAGAGAGAGAGAGAGAGAGAGAGAGAGAGAGAGAGAGAGAGAGAGAGAGAGAGAAAGGAATAAAGAGGGCGAGAAAAGAAAATTCAGTAAAGAGAAAGAGAAAAATAGAGAGAGAGACATAGAGAGAGAGAAAAAGAAAGAGAGAGAGAGAGAAAAAGAGAGAGGGAGAGAGAGAGTGAGAGAGAGAGAGGGAGAGAGAGAGAGAGAGAGAGAGAGAGAGGGGAGATGGAGATGGAGAGGAAGAGAAAGAGGGAGACGGAGACGGAGAGTGAGAGGGTGAGAAGGAGAGGGGGGAGAGTGGGAGAAAATGAGTGAAAGAGAGAAAGTAGGAGAGAGAAAGGGGGAGAGAGAAAGGGGGAGAGAGAGGGAGAGATTGAAGTAAGAGGAAGGAAAGTTAACTCTTCTTTAATAAAAAAACGGATTTTTCTCAAGAGAAAGATGAGAAGGTCTTTAGACTTTGCAAAATATGTTTCCCGTCGAGCGTTCACGCGTTTCTCCTTTCCAGGTACCAATTGAGAGAATTATATTTTCAAAGCGGATATTGCTAAGGAGACATTAAGAACGTCCTTTGAGTCGATTTTCGCTTTGCCCAGGATTATTCCCGAAGTTGTGATCCTCGATTTTAAAACAGTTGCGCCACTAACGAAGAATTATTAGTTAACGACAATGACAGGAACAAAATACGAGACTTTCGACTTTCACGGGTTGAATTATTTTTCCGACATGACTCACCCACTCTCTCACTCCGCCGATATTAGCTGTGCTCGTTTCGTAAATCCAAGCTCTCTCTCTCTCTCTCTCTCTCTCTCTCTCTCTCTCTCTCTTCTCTCTCTCTCTCTCTCTCTCTCTCTCTCTCTCTCTCTCTCTCTCTCTCTCTCTCTTTCTCTTCGCCTCAAAGCGCGGTGCAATTCGCGGAAGGACGGAGGGATGAAGGGCACTTCCGGAAAAATAAATGACATTACAAGAGCCGAGCGATCACCAAGTATCAAAATAATTTTAACAAGGATGATTTTAAGTTGGAGTGTACCTTGCTTTAGAACAAACTTTATGGCGTAATTAGTACTTTCACGGTGCTCCAGTTTCCCTGGTGTTCTCAGACTCACCGACCTGACTGTCACGGGTTATGCCATGACACTTATAATTCAAGGTATTCATTCAGAGTGAAAATAAAATATTTGAATTAAAGAGGGAATAGATAGATTAGAAAATTATAATTCTTTTGAGTGGTTTTTTTCAGTGATCGAATCTCGTTCCTCCGCGGAACTTCATCTGTTGTTTGCTATCGAGACACTACACAGATCGTTCCAGTGTGATGTCACGAAATATTTATTCAAACAAATGTTTCGTCTCACTCACGTTCACAGGCGTTTCCCGTAAGAAGTTGAATGCAAATTCATGCTGCTGTACAACCAATTCTCTCAAATTTGACTGTACCGTTGGATTCCATAAAATATTTGTTCACTCCATCTTAATTCTTGAAATATCACAAGGTAATGTACTACATGTATAATCACGGTATCGAAGGAAGGAAGTCTCGTGTTTTTTCATTGTCTCTCATTTACAATTTTTATGAGCATCCAGGATCTCTATCATGTCTATAGTTTCACCTTCGATAAGAATTGATAAGAGATAGATGAGATAAGAAACCCATAAGAAATCGTGAGTAAGACAACTACAAGACATGGAGCTTGGCTTGTTATAGTTGTGATTGTAAATTTACTTGTGATCTTCCAACAATAAGTTAGAGGGAAAAGAAAATTTAAGGTATGCAATTAATCAATTGGTGCCATAAAATTTGAGAGAACTTGTGGTTACGTTTACCAGCATGGACTTGTATTCGAAAATTTTGATCTCTAATTTCTTATGGTTAACTTCACGAGAGTGAGCGAGATAGAGCATTCGTTTGTATCCAAGTCTGATCGTGGCGTCATCATTGAAACATTCTTTCGAAAAAAAAGAAGAAAAAGCTTTATGAGGTGTTTGTTTAAAAACAAACCATTCAGATGTCTTTGAAATATAACTATACCATGAAAGGTCTTAACAGTCGATAAAAAGCACTGTGTTACAGATTCTTGTGGTAAATAGGAAAATAGATTGGGGCAGACATCAGCAAAAACTTTCGCTGAAAAGAAAAAGGGAAGGAAGCAAAAGGCAATAAGCAGAGATTAAGGTGCCGCGCCGCGCCAATCCGCACAAGGGGAGCGAGTCAATGGGAGAGGCCGGAAATGGCATGGCCGACTTTGATTGCGTATAATCTTTGTTGATACGCAACGTAGAAGTTTGAAAGTGGTCTATTGGCTTTATTATAAAATTTCCTGCAAGAATCACCCTTTATAGTTTGTTTTTCACTGAAAAAAAAAAAAAAAAATCAAATTTTCATTTTTAGTCATATATATTTCTCCACCACAGCTGCAGTTTTTCGTATAATTATATAATATCATTTTTCAACTCACGGATGATTCCACCGGTTGAGAAAATATTACACAGCTCAGTTCAGTGTATAATTGTAATGCACAAAAAAATTCGCATCTGTAATCTTTCCTCAACCGGTGCATGGAGTCGTCGATGACTTTAAAAAAAAACTTGGGGTTATTTCAATTATAATTAACGGAATTTTCATCCGAAAGAGAAAAGATTACAGAACAGGGTTGTTTCGTGCGTTTCATTCATACATTTAACTGAACTGTGTAATCTTCTCTCAACCGGTGAAATCATCGGTGAATTGAAAAATGCGATGAATTATACGCAAAACGGCAGATCTGCTCTCCACTGTGCGCCCGGATGTACAGTATTATTAATGCTCGGGAGTCTATATTGGGTACACGTCACAGCTTCTTCTTTAATCTACCAATTTAATATAACTCCCCTAAAGTTGAGCTTTTATAGCATTTAGATTATTATGACTGATAAGTTCTTTTTTTCACCTGAAGTTGTTGCTTTTCCGATTCATAAAAATAAAAAAAATCACAATGAAAAGTCTGAAAGTACAATGAAACGAGGGACAGGCCGACAAACATCGACAAAATATCAATATTTCTTTTTATTTGAACAACGTACGTATGTACGTAAATTGGACCAATGTTATAGAGGAAAGCAAAACGAGGGGTATTAATTTCATACACCATATTGAATGTGTGTGTAAAGCACAGGCTAATGAGCGTGCTATTAGTGTACAAACGTCAAATCTTTGTTCATATTTCATTGTTTTGGGTGAGCAGAACTATCGCAAATAAAAGAGGACGTATATTAAGTTTCAAACACCTGTTACAGGAACAAAGCAATTAGATATATCCAGCCAAGGCGATGCAACCTGCATACGAGCAAAATAATGAATATAGGAAGTACCATGCAAATACCATATTTGTAACAACGTTGCACTTTGGTCTCTGAGATCGTGAAAAAGTGGCCAAAAATCAGAAAGTAAATTTCTCATAAATTGTTTTCTTTATTTATTTATTTTATTTATTTATTTATTTATTTATTTATTTATTTATTTATTTATTTATTTATTTATTTATTTATTTTATTTTATTATTCATTAATTTATTCATTCATTCATTTATTCATTTATTTATTTATTCATTTATTTATTTATTCATTTATTTATTTATTTATTTATTTATTTATTTATTTATTTATTTATTTATTTATTTATTTATTTATTTATTTATTTATTTATTTATTTATTTATTTATTTATTTATTTATTTATTTATTTATTTATTTATTTATTTATTTATTTATTTATTTATTTATTTATTTATTTATTTATTTATTTATTTATTTATTTATTTATTTATTTATTTATTTATTCATTTACTATCTATTTTTCTCATTTTTGTTTTCTCATTTCTCTTGCATATAAACTATCCAGACTGATTTAATCTCAGAAAACACTTCCGTCAAGTAATTTAAACCTAGTAATTCACTGGAATTTTTTAAGTTAAGCTCAAAAAGGTTGAAAACGATGTTTTTGATGAATTTTTTTTTTCACTGAATTTTAGTTACTTTTTTTCGATCTCAGACAACAGACCACAGTGCGATGTTCAAGCTCGAGGAAAAATGTACTCGCACGTGCACATATCGCATTAATTTTGAGAATTGATTTCGTCGAATTTTCGTTTTTACTGTTTCTATCATCATTTATTTTATTTAAGTTTTATTTTTTACTTTTAGCTTTTGTTTCGGAAGGGAGAGAGAGTGTCAATGAATTATAGGAAAAACAAGAATTTTTCTATGCGACCCTATATTACTAATTTATGTTTTGAAAAAAGAAAAGAAAATAGGTATAGGTAATAGGTAATCAGAGAAGGTAATCAATACGAAATTATACTAATAAAAGGGGAGACTAAATAAATTCAAATATCGTAAACTTTTGATTCAACAAAAGTTTAAATTCAAGTTTAAGTTCAATTCTATGAATGCCTTTCCTTTGATGCAAGATTTGGAGGTTTGCTCAGAGCAGACTGTTTCTCTCTTACGGTTAGATCTTCGAATAGATTTTATGAGAAAGATAGTATGGACATTTTCCGACGATGATTCAACACAAAAAAATTCATGATTTCTTTCACCAAAAGTCACATTATATTTGTAACATTTTTTTTCATTCACGTTTTTCTGATTCAACATGAATAATAAATCCTGACCCTCAGAGAAGACCTCATCTCCTAAACGGATTCGCAATGGGGCAGTTGAGGGACTGTTTTGTGTTTCTTATAAGAAAAAAAAAAAAAAAAAAAAAAGTGCCTTCGGTTTTTTCGTAAGTGTCTCGGTTCAGCGTTTTGCGCTCAAAAAACTAGCCTGAGGTTGTTACGGACACCTCCCCCCCCCTTAATAGTTAAAAACTAATCACCACTCACCGCACCGCAACAGATCCCTAAAAATGTATACCGGATGAAACATATTTCCAGAATGAATTCAGGTACCCATATTAGCGTATAGAACTGCACAATCATCCATGTTATCAGTTGTCCATTGATGTTCAAATGAATTACGATTAAAAATTCATGGAACTTCCACTCTGAGTCGGGTCAGGTTTGATTCGGATTATAATTTATAAGTTTATGACAACGCAAACCGATATGCTGATTATTAATCTTCACACGAGAACACGCGAGAGGAATGCGATGATGAGTCACAAACAGTGTTGCCAGATTTGAAGTTAAAAGGCTTATATTTTACATTGAGTCTTAAAGCAAATTTTATTTAGTAACCACTGGTCACTGGTCTCTTTTAACCTTAAATTTACAGTTATGACGGATTCATTTGAAATGAGTTTGAAATGAACAAATAAAGGTGAAATTGTTATAAGAAGGCTGTCCGGACCGACATCGATAAACCATTTTAAATCTTTTGGAAGGATTTGCACGATAAAGAAACTGACACATGCCAGAAACAAGCAAAAGTTTCTCACCTGGATGGTTGTATCAAAATTATGCGTCCAGGTAGCCACTCTAAAATGCTAGCACTTTCATTCAAAACCAATTACCAATTAATTAATTATACAACTCTGATTAAATGTTAAAATATATGAGGGAAACAAACTATCTATTAATATCTATGCTGTCTCATTTTGAGATAAGACTCAGAACATGGCTTTGTGTCTCTACAGTTATAATCTTTTTATTCACCTGAGGAACCACCGCGTTTGACTTTAAAGTTTTGTGGAGTTTTGATCTTCACCGATCATGCCATCCATGGATTGAAAAAAATCATAGATATCACGCAGAAAAAAAATTCGGTTAAGAGAACTAAACTTCGGCTCATATGGAACACCGAGGACCGAGGTGTTCGGTTACAGTAACCAAAGTCTTCGGTTGTGAGTACCGAACTTCAGTTAGGAGTACCGAAGAATGAATTCGGTAAGTGTGACTAATACTACGACTCACATTTCGTTCCTACTGAACCACTTCGGTGTTCTCAACTGAAGTTCGGTACTCACAACTGAAAACTTCGGTTACTGGAATCAAACACACCCTCGATGCTCCATATGAACCGAAGTTTTTTTCTCCATATAAGATAATTTGTGTGTGTAGTTATACACAAAAAGATTGACATATTGTTTATTTTCTTTTTAACCCAAGGACCTTTGATTTGAAACTCTTATTTGCAGGCAAGAAACGTCTGAATAAAATTATACTCAAATAAATAAAATAAAAAAATAAATATTAGGCAACAGAGGGTGAGATACAGCATGCCGCTCTTACCACTCTCTCCTCATTATTTTCAGAGAGAAGTATCACATTATTTTTAATTTATTTATTTCAAAGACACTCCGAATATGCAAGAGAAGGGTGGAGATTTCACTGAGGAGAAGCAAGGGTTATAATCCCATTTGACAAAAAAAAAAAAAAAAAAAAAAAATGAAAGTAAGGTTAAGCAAAAGAACAAAACAAGGAGTGAAAAGTCGACTTGAATCATGGAAACACTCATACTTTCTCTTTTTGAGCAGGTATCTAGACGCACACTTAAATACACTTTGTTTTCGCTTTATTAAAAAAAAAACTCCAACAATAACTTGGCTTTGAAATATTCCCGAAAAATTGGAAGGACTCACTGGGTACAAATGTTAGAGAAATGGTTGACGAGTCTGAAGGAAAAAGGGCCTAGACCCGCTGAAAGCCTGCAAACAACCTCATCTTGCGCCAGTTATACGTTCCTAAGTCTCTTTATTGTTAACCTCGTTGCAAGTGATGTGATATAATAACCATCTCTATTCACCCGCAATCATGTTTTGCAAACGCAAAATGAAGACGATACAAATTAATTGAAATGCCTTAAAAAATGCAAACGAATGGCGCAAATCGCAAATCGATCCGCCGGCTCTTCAATCAAAAGTTATGACCGATTGAAATAAAACAGCCTTAATAGGGCGTATTGATCGAGCCCCTTTAGTTTCAATCGGTCATAACTTTTGATTGAAGAGGCGGATTAATTTTTAGTTCGCGCCATTTGTTTCCATTTTGTAAGGCCTTTCAATCTCTGTATCTTTCAACCTTAGACTCTCTTCCCAGGACTTACCTTTGAACACTCATTATTTTCAAATGGCCACCATTTTGAAAGTAATGATTGTAGACAATTTTGGATTGCGTCATCTTATTCTACTCTTTAAGGGCTTTCGATCAATGTATCACAAGCCATACCTTGCAATTTGACTTTTATCACGTGAGGGGGCCCGAAGGCCCCAAAATTTTGGATTCTAGGTGGTGGCATTAATTTTTCATTTTTAGGTATCATGTGGCAAATCAGTGGAAAGGTCTTGATTTCTTCTTTCAGATGGTTTTTATTTTTTTGAAAAATATTGATGAGTGTGGTCACAGTGGCCGATTGAAGATTTCACCCCAAAAGGGCCCATAACCCCGAAAATTTGGGTTTTCTGGAAAAATTTATGGGACCAAAATTGTCGACAATGAGTTGTTCTTTCAGGATCTGAACTTATTTTTGCACCTTTTATAGGTTTTTTACGCCAACCGCCAATCCCCCCCGGGGGGCCTTAGGGGGTTTTGAAAATATTTTCGTTGAATTTCTTGGGGTCAATTCCCTATTTTACTTTTTTGTTTCAGCTCTCAACTCCCAGCCGTTTTCGAGGGAAAGTAACTATACACGTGTGGTCTGGGACACCCGGTATATTTCGGGGACGCAACAAAATAACGTCCTATTGTCGACTGTTGAGCAAAATGTTGATTTCAGCAGCCAACTAGAGCGAAGCATCAGAGTGTTTGTCGTTGGTCAACAATCAATATGGGAGCCGTCGGATGTTGTTTTCTTGCGTTATTTTGTTGATTCCTCGAAAATAAAGTCGTCCGCCATGCAATCGGCTGAAGCATGGTCTCTGTTGTCTCTGATAGAGAACGTATTGGTTAAATAATTGTTAGAGGTCGTTTCAGAAGAGTAGACGCACCTAGACCGATGATCTTTAACATTTGCTAACCTTATTTCTCATGCTACTTTCTGAAAATTAATGAAGCTTAATTTGAGCGTTGGCAAACAATGAGGATTGCTATAAAAGCAAAAGGTCAAAGTCGCAGGCAAAAATTTGTTTCGATTTGAATGAATGAAAATCGAAAATTTACCCAAAGCGTATCGATGAAATGTGCCAACACTTCGGAAACAAATTCCAATAATTATGAATTGTGAGATATGAAGGAATTGTGCTATTGAGATACAACAAGTGATGAGTATACATATATAGCCACTCAGAAACGCCCTTTCACTTTCATTTAAAACCAATTTCCACTGGGTTATTACAATTTTATATTTAAGTTAAAAAAATGAAGCAAAAAAAAAAAAACCAGAATTAAATCGTCCCCATGCTGGCACACTCTGGGATAGGACTTAAAACATTGTGTGACCCTTCTACTGGTATCGCATTGTTGATATAACCCACGAAAATACTCTGTTCTGTAATTTTCTTACCCTCCGATTGAAACACTGCTGACTTTAATATTATATGATGGAATTTTGACATTCACCGATAATTTCATCGGTTGAGAAAATATTACAGCTGATTATGTTCGTGCGTTACGCTGGACTGGACTGTGTAGTCTTTTTGTCAACTGGTGAAATCATCGACGAATAGAACAATAACTATTCGTACACGTTTGCGTTGTTATTGCCTACTCTTAAAATTGAAGGCATTTTGTTCTGTGCTGAGATAATCCGTCACTGTCGCGACAAATTTTTGAACTACTAGTATGTACGCAAACAACCAAAACTTGTTAATAAGATAAATAAATTATTTTCAGATTCTCAGTTGATAATTCATGCAAATTAGATATCCTCCAGACGCCTTTAATTCAATTTAAGGTAAGTTTTTAATATGTTTATAACCAGAGCCGACATCGTTCGATTTTGAAATATAGAACTTTGTCAAATGTTGCTCGAAGGGATTTCTCGAAATAATAACTCCATTGATATGACATCATTTCATATTAATTTGCTTCTCTTGATATTCTTTCTTCGTTGAAGGGGGAAATATTAA